>JAXQQM020064679.1:0-57521 GCA_034641835.2 Pinus albicaulis | reverse complement strand
AAGATGCATGGACAGACGAAGAAGATATCTTGGAAGATGAACCAGGCATAGGAGATGAGGCAACAATTATTGATGATGATGTCGATGAGGATATTATTGAAAATGACATAATTGATGATGATGATGACATGGTCGATCATTTCAACACCGTTTATGAATCAGATGTTGATATAGATGTCGATCAGTTGGATGAAGATCAAGAAGATACAGAAGAATATTGATACAGATGTTATGTTCGAGTATGAGCTGGTATGTTATAAATTTATATTTTAATATGTAGGAATTATTGTCTGTTGGGAAAAATACTGAGAGGGGGGGTGAATCAGTATTTAGGGCTGACTGAAAACTTTTCACCAGAGATCTTATTATGTTGTTAATTCTTTACTTGGATTATTGCATCATTCTTTTAGTAAACATGTGAAAAGAAATAACAGAATAAGCCATTACACAAAAGGAACACATATGAACACTAGTATTTAAGGTGGAAACCCAATTTGGGAGAAAACCACCGCTGTTGTCGTCTCAGTCTTCAATATTTATTATAAAGAAAACATCTTACAATTTTGTGCTGGCGCAGACTCATACCAGCACGCAGGCACCAACCTGCAGAAGGCTTCAACCTTCTCTCGTTCTCCAACCTCTCCTGGAAGGGAGCTTCGACCCCCTGATTTAACACTAGCTTGAACTGGCAGAAAGCTTCCACTTCTATGCAGAAGACTTCAACCCTCAGATCCACCGAATTTCTTCAATTTCTTCATCAGACTTGCATCAGATCTTTATTATTTATTTGCTGATCTTCCTAGAGCTTTTTCATTTCCTTGATAAAATCCATAGGTGCTGTTAGCGCTCGAATCCACCTTAGGCTGAAATAAGGTAAAACTCAAGGCAACATCAAACCAAGCTTAGCCTCGTAGCTAGCCCTACGAGGACAGGAGAGGGCTCTCTCCAGGTCTATCTCGATGAAAATATTCAAAGGGGCTGAGATGACCTATAAAGGATACTGATTTTAGGCTAGTAAATAGATAGGAAGGTTTGATTTTTGATTTTTTTGAGTTTTTTGTTGGAAAAATGGGAATGACAATTTTGGGCTTGGGGATGAGGCCAGATCTTCGCAGAATTCGAATTGGGGCAAGGTAGGCAGTAGTCTTGATGCTTTTGATTATGTGTATGGATGGATCAGAATGACAAGGAGCTGAAGAGGGCAAGGGAGAACAAGGATCCTCTCCAAACTGGCGAAAACATATAAAACTAAACAAATTTAAAGGCAGAGCACTGGAATCAATGAATTCTACCTCATTTACTCATTCATTTAGTTTCAGAAGCAAAAGAAGGGAATGGCATACATTAAAAATTAAAGAAATTACAAATAACTGAGAGAACACACCATCAAAACTGAAAGCCACAAGAATCCCAACAGGTGCTGCAAAACCTCTGATCTTTCCTTAGCCAAAAATGCAGAAAATATGTACAATAGTGTGCCAAACTTTTCCCAAGAGTCCAACCCTGAAAGTGTCTCAGAAAATACAATAAATAGACAAGTCTAACCCCTTCCCATGCCTCTAGGGGTCGATCTCATGCTTCTAGGAGCAGTTTGAACCAATTCTAAACAAAGAGCTAAAATCTAGGCAGCCAAACAACTTGCCTCTATAAGCTAGGAAACTGATCCATTCACTTGATTTTCACTTTTTTGTAAATGAATCATCTAGAACAAGTAAATACATGCCAAAATTACATCATGTTTATCAAATTACATCAATCTAGGTCAAAAATTACATCAAGAGGTGAAACTAGTCCAAACTGGCCGAATTTCTGAGCTGGAAGGTGAAAAATAGGCTAATTTCCTCTATGCGCCGCGCTCCAAAGCTCTATGCGCCGCGATACTTTGGACCTGCTTTTGGAGCACTTCCCAAAATCCAAATTGAGCTCAATATAGCTCTTTGGAAAGCCCTGGATGTCTGCTATCCAACCCAAGTGGAAGTTTTCAATTTGGAGTTCATTTTCCCCTCCAAAACTTTATTCTCCCAAAAGTACTTCCTGCTGGTGCAAAAGGTGGCAGAAAGGTGATTTTCATGGTGTTTTGGCCCTTTTGATCATCCAGAACTTGATGAAATGCTTCGACCATTTATGAGCATGCATAAATTACCATGAAAAATCCAAAAATACAAATTTTTCCTCCAGAAGGTGTCTTAATCATAAGCGTGCGTCGGGTGGTGCGACGCGTCGGGCGAAAAAACCTGTTTTGAGACCAAAATTTTCAAAAATGACAAAAAATTCTCCAAATTTGCTGAAATTTGGAGTGAATATCCCCCATCATGCCTCATTCCCAGCCATCGAAGCCTCAGCCAAGATCCGGAGTGGATCAGGCCTCTTTCGCCGTTTCAGTGCTTTGCTCAACCTTGCCTTCAGGATCTTCATTTTTGCTCTGCAAACGTGCGTGCGGGCCCAATAGTGATTTTTCATATGACGGAGAATGTCTTTGTCTCTGTTGGCATTTTCCAACAACTTCTCCAGATGAATGTTAACATGCGTGAGGCAGGTCTCTCGCTCAACCGGTGTCATGTCACCTGGTCTCTTCCGGGCCAATTGTCGATCTTCACGGATTTTCCGCAACTCTACAAGTGTGTGCTGATCTTCCAACTGTTTATTACGCTGCTCCAAGTAATTTATCACCCACTGAGCTCTCTGAAATTTCTCAGTCAGCGTGTCAATCTCGGCCTTTTGCTCCTGGATGATCTCTTTCAGTTTCGAGCTAGGAGAGCTCGCATCAACATCGATGAGTATAAAATCAGTGTCTCAGCCTCCTGAAGGGCCCTCATCGTGCATAGGCCTCTTGCCTCTGTCCTGAACCTGTACCTGTGATGATGTCAAAGGCGAGACCCCTTCCACACCATGTGGAGATAGTACTCGCGCTGCTAATGAAGTCAATGAGACCCCTTCCACCCCGGGTGGAGATAGTACTCGTCGTGTCGCTGCAAATAAGGCTCTGTGGCCTCGCTGATATGTCACATACACTGGAGCACTGATATGCTCAGTCTCAGGAACCTCAAACTGGTGTGAAGGTTCAGCCTCATCATGAACTACCTCGGGAGGCAGTTGTGGCACTGCAAAGAGGTCATGGGAGATGAACTCCTCCCAAGCAATGCCCTGCTGTGTAAGCTGATGTACCACCATGATTTTGATCAGCGCGTAATGATATATGCTGTTATGCTGCTGTGATGGGGTCTTCTTCTGTACAAGAAATGTCATCCGCTCTATGTTACGGTACATGAAGTATGGAATGCTCATCAACCGCACTCTCGTGAAGTGCATCAACAGCCGGATGTGATATGCATACAAGTGTGAAAAGCGCCCTTCACAACTGAAATAAATAATGATGAGTTTCATCAATGGTGCATACTCATCCTTCAGAAATCGGAATGGAAATACCCTGCTCAGCTGCCTCATATATCCAGGTCTGATATATGGCTCATAATAGGCTTTATCCAACTGCTGCCTCTTATTCCACTCTTCCCCGATGTTTGGTATCCCAGTCGCCTATGAAATGGTCTCTGGTGACAAAGTAAAATCCACCCCAGCAAGGTTTACACGACCGTTATGCAAATGTAAGACAAATAGGCGAGCTAACTCATGATGATGCTGAGTTTGGGAAATCATCTCACAATAATGGAAACATGACTGACGCTGAAAACAATCCATTGCAAGCGAGCAAGCCTGCAATTGGGTCAAAGAAGTAGGCTCCTCCCTGACATGCATACCACTTTTGTGAGACCTCCTTGGCACATTAACCTCTGTAGATGAATCACTGTCCTGCTCATAAGGTGAATCTGTCTCTGACATGGCGCTGAAATCAAGATGTTTGACAAATATATGCTGATATAGGTATGGTGAAAACAAGCATTAGGAGTATGTCTGAAAATGATGAATTGGTGCTTTGCCTTTCAATATCAAATATGCCAAATGTTTCTAACATGGAATGGGGACTGTGGGAAATGTCACAATGAACACAATGGACTATCAAGTGGCTTTGTAAAAGACAAACAATTTACTCACTGCTTTAGAAAATGTTGGGATTATATACCTTTACAAATGGTATGGGAATGGGTGATATTAATGGGACTTGCAATGTGATAGAAATAAGAGTTATTCAAATGGAAAAAGTACAGTCAAAAACATGAAAACAACCATTGATCCTTATGAAAACTTGAAATTTAATCAATGGAAGGGAAAAAGGTAACAAGTAGGGTTTGGGATTTCACATGGGAACAAAGGGTAAAGGGATATGGGAACAATAAATATGGGACTGTGGAACTGTGGAAGTATGCTATAATCACAATGATAATAGCAGTGAGACAATGATATATTAATAACAGTGACCAATAACAGTGACAAAAACTCCAATAACAACGAAATGAGATTGTTTTGACAAGTTGCAGCTTTGACATACAATTTCAAAATACCATCACTTCTTCCTCTAACCCTATGGAGCGGATTTTGGAGTGGATATAGGGTTTAACTTTCGCCATGACAAACACTTGTTTTCTCCACCTTTAAACCACCATAGCATATCCAAAAATCATTGAGCAAGCTTGGATAACTTACTTGGAGCTTGGAAAATTATTTGAAATTGAAAAATCACCAAACGTTGATGAATTTGAGCTGGAGGGCTCAACGCGCTGCGCGCACTCCCAGTGCGCCGCGCTGCTTTGGTGTGCCACGCCCACACAAAAATACTCTGACAAACTTCACCCAGTGCGCCGTGCACATTCTATGCGCCGCGCCTCCTTTGTATGCATCGCGCACAATGATCACACACAGTCCCGGCCCTTGCAAACTGAAATTTGTTCTCCCACCTCCCAATTCGACTTTGCAATGAGAACTTGTGAATGTAATTTGACAAAAATGACTTACTTAGCCTTGGAACATATCTTGCAAGAGTTGGTTTTAATTTTTACTTCCTCCACAACCCACTTTGTAATGTTTTTCATTTGGCACTTTTATCATTTCATTGAACTTCTGTCTTTTGGCTTTTTACACTGACTTTCTGAGTTTGGACTGATGAAATGATTTGATTTTTTGCAGGGATGTTGGCGTTTTGACTTCGGCAAAGATCAGAGGCTGCATTGAAATTTTTATGGCGGGAAAAAATACATGATTATTACAAAAAATGAATTCGACAATTTCTTATTCAAAACAGAGTTTTGAACAAGAAATGTCCTCAAATGTGTTTGATGATGAAAATTTGAACTAAGAACCTCTTCGAAAACCATCCTCATGGCTTGCGGGCATTTATTAAACCTATCAAAAGACTGAACCCTAGACTCTAAAACTAAAAGACTCTTGTTGACCAAAATAACCATTTATGACCATGAATGACGCGAAATAAACTTCGATGAATTTTGAGGAGTTTTAATTAGCCCAGCAGGTACAAGCATGAGGGAATACAAGAAGACCAAACCCTTTTGTCAGTCAATGGCATGCCCCTAGCGAAATGAAACGAAGTGAAGTGAGCGAGACACCTAAAAATGATATGCAAAAAGCGAAATGATCTCTGACGGAGGGCTGTAAGGACCGACTCTAACATTGGCTCCAATGGGGATGGTAGCTCCAAGGAGATGCCAAGAACGACAGATCTCTAAAAGAGCTAGACAGTGCCTTCATCCATTGGGCGATGTAGTCATTATTTCAACATATAACACAAAACCTTTGACACATTTATTGACTGAAAACTTGACTGGAACCTGACTGAAACCGACTCAACTTTAAAACAGAAAAGACTGATAAAACTAACTTGACAAACTTCAAACCAACTAACCTCCTTCTTCAGAATTATAGCCTTCGCTTTGGGCCCCAGACTGAAGAAAAGAGATTAGTACACACTTGCGATGAAACAAAAGTAGAACGATATATACAATGACAATGAAATCAGCAGAAAATACTTAGAAATGGTATCGCTTGAGCAGCCAACCATTGATCGGCCCTCCAGGACAATCATCACCGTTCATTTCCTTGAGAAGAAAGGCGTTCTGACCACGATACGCTGCAATCTTAAAAGGGCCTTTCCATAGATTTTCAAATTTGTCGTGCTTACCCTTATCCTCATTCCGAGCCTCCCACTTCAGGACCACCTCATCCAACTGAAACTTATCTGCTTTCGCCTTCCTGTCACAAATCTTCTTAATGCGCTCCTGCAACTTGAATGTATTTTGAAAGACCTCCTCCCGTGTTTGCTGTAAATGAATCATCTGATTTATCCTTCGCTGCATGGGATCTTCCTCACTACCAGCTTCCTGAAGCAATTTGACTATCGGGACAGCAAGAGAAGTGGGAAACACTATGTCTACTCCATAGACCAACTCAAAGGGGGACATACCGATGGATTTTTTCTAACTTACCCTATCAGCCCAAAGCGCATTTACTAATTTCTTGTGCCAGCCTTTCTTATTGATTTCCAGCAATTTCTTAATGATATTTATCAAAGACTTATTGGAAGACTCCGCCAAGCCATTTCCTTGCGGATGGTAGGCAGTCGAATGTCCCAAGCTAATGTTATACTTATTGAAAAATTCAACCATCCTTTTTGACTTGAAGGCCGCTGCATTATCTGTGATTATCTTACTAGGACAACCAAAACGTGACAGAATGTTATTCTCAAGAAAAGAAATAATTACCGCATCCGTAGCTTGTCTGGTGGGAATTGCCTCGATCCACTTCGTGAAGTAATCCATTACTGTCAATATCCATATATGCTGACCTGAAGATGTCGGATGGATTTCTCCAATGAAATCCAATCCCCACTGCTGAAATAGTGCACTAACTTCAATTGGTTTAAGAGGCAAAGGCTGTAATTTCTGCTTCCCTTCGAAAATTTGACATTCGTGACAATTCTTAACAGCCTTATATACATCAGAAAATAAAGTAGGCCAATAGTATCCCGCTCTCAGAATCTTATTAGCTGTGGTTTTCCAAAATAGATGGCCCCCGCAGTCTCCTCTATGAAAATCCTCCAAAACTCTTTTGGCTTCTTCCTCTACCAAAAAATTCAATAACATTCCACCAGGGTCTTTCCAATATAATGCAGAATTCAAAATACAAAACTTTGCAGCCCTCAACTTCAAGATTCTACTCTTATTTCTAGGCATCCCGGGTGGTGGAGACAAATTCTGAAGTACATATAAAATGTCGGCATACCAAGGGGAAGAGACAAAGATATCATATACCTGAAATGATGCACTTTCCTCTTCCTCATCAGACATAGCAGCGATCAAATTTATGTCTAAAGCATGCAGATTTGTCTCAGCCATGAGCTTGGCTAATCCCTGTCCTTTGATCAACTTGGTCGGTTTAATCTCCACATCATATTCTAGAAATGCAGCGATCCACTTCCCTCGTCTTCCTTCCGGATCTGCCTGTACCAAAAAATCTTTGACAGCTGCGTTAGGAACATAAGCTATAATGTGAGAATGCAATATATACACGCGGAAATACTTCAAGGTCTTCACAAGAGCAACTGCTTGTTTCTCAATAATGTTGTATTTCAAAGCTCCGTCCCTTATAATTCGACTGAAAAAAGCAATGGGCTTCTCACATCCATCTCTTTTCTGCATTAAAATAGCTGCCAAGATGTGCTCCGAAGCGAAAGAAAACAAAATGAAGTCCTGTGTGTAATCCGGGATGATTAAAATTGGGGCTGAAGATAGAGCTAAATTTACCAAATTGAATGATTTCACCGCCTCTTCCGTCCACTTTACCTGACTGTCCTTTTTCAGTATATTGGTAATTTCTCTAAGATGCTCAGCAAGGTTAGGAACAAAACGACGCAGAAAATTCATTTTACCGTTGAAAGACTGTATTTCTTTCTTGTTCCGGGGCTGTTCAATTTGCTGGATTTCTTCAACACGTGCCGGGTCAACACGAATGCCGTCTTTTGAGATGATGTGGCCCAGAAGTTTGCCCTCATCCATGGCAAACAAGCTCTTTTTCGGATTCAGCGAAATGCCATATTTTCTACATTTCTGAAAAACAACTTTCAAGTGATACAAATGCTCTTCATCAGAATTTGAAAATACCGTCAAATCATCTAGGTAAACAACCAAAAATACATCTTTCTCATTGGCGAAAGCCATGTCCATTGCACGCTGAAAAGTGGCACCTGCATTTTTCAAACCAACCGGCATCTTGGCATAATGAAACGTCCCCCATGGAGTGGTGAATGCGGTTTTGTCACGATCGTCCTCATGCACTAAAATTTGATTATATCCTGAATAGCCGTCGAGTAGTGACATCCTTGATGCTCCAACTACTCGCTGCAGTATATGGTCCATTTTTTGCAGCGGATAATTGTCCTTCAATGACACCTTATTCAAATTTCTGAAATCAATACACAAACGGATCTCACCTGTCTTTTTCCGAACGGGCACCAAATTGGAAATCCAATCAGAAAATCTGATGGGAACAATGATTCCTAATTTGTACAACCTATTTACCTCCTTCTCAATTGACAGCAATAATTTCGGATTGATTCTCCTCAACTTCTGACGGAAAGGCTTCTGATTTGGTTTAATAGGGATAGTATGCTGAATGATATTAGTGTCATACGTCTTTAAATCTGAGTAATCCCAAGTGAAAGCATCAGCAAATGAAGACAACAAACTCACATATTCAGCTCTTACCTCCGGTGACAATGACTTGGATAACTTTACCATCTTGGGGTTTTCAGCTGTCCCAATATTTACTTCTTCAACACCTTTTTCAGTCGGCCTCAATGTCGGTTTGCGGGCTACGTCATCTTGATCAAAGAGTTCCTCTAAAGGAATCAATCCTTTAGGGATGATATTATCCTTAAGCTGCAGCACTTCCATTTGATTTATTTGCATATCATCATTACCATCATCAGGTTCTGTATCTATGGAGGTATCTTTAAACTTACCCTTGTTTTGCAGGAAATCATTAATCTCCTCATCGTCCTGAAAAACTTGCCAACATCTCTGATTATCCGGAACAGTAGGGCGGTGCTTCACATGGATCTCGAACTTATTGCTGGAATTCATTGGGATTCTTAAATTTCTTGCTGCTTTAGCAAGTCCATCAGCAACACCATTTTGGATGTGAGGCACACACGTCAAGGTATAGTCTGAAAATAACTTCAAGATGTCTAAAACTGCATTACGGTAAGCCCTCATGCGAGGATGCTTGGCTTGAAACTCACCCTTTACCTGTTTTATCACCAATTCGGAATCACCATAGACTGCAATTATTTTCGCATTCAGCTTTCTTAGAATATTTAGGCTAGCAATCAGAGCCTCATACTCAGCCTCATTGTTAGAACAATCAAATGCTAGTTTGTAGGAACATACTCGCACATTGCTCGGCACCTTATTCGGAGAGGAAAATGGACTGCGTACCCAAATACCAATTCCAGCACCATCACTGTTACACAATAATTTGTCACCGTCCCTACCATTCCCCGTCCCGCACAATGGAGGACCCATTATGTGACCTGTGAGCAATGTCATGCCTTGAAACCATCATCATTACATCCCTCTAAACATGAGCTTCAATTGCCCTAAAGACATCTCCTTGCGAAAAGTCATAAAAACATCTCCTTTTTCATTGGCGCGGGAAGACAGTTCATCACTCGCGCCAATTGGGGAAATCCTGCAAAGAGGTCGTGCCAACTGGCGCTCTGTCCCAGAGCAGCAGTCGCGCCAACCAATTTAAGGAGTGTTTTTTAAATAAAGATTGCGGAAGTTGTGTTTTAACCAACTCAGAAACCATTGCCTATCTTGAGTTGGGAGGTTTGGCTACGGGAGTTCTATGGAAGGGAAATGGTTTGCCACCTTTCATGGAACCTTCCTTCATGATAGGGCCAATCCCACAATAATAGGGATCCCAACTCTCTCCTTCCCCATCTATAAAATCCTACTCAATTCCATGGCAAGCTAGTCTTGAAGTGCCTAAGCTTTGAATCTCCTAATTCCCAAGAGCCTTTGTGCTGTAAGAGCCCTCTTTCTTCCCTTAAGGCCGACTCAAGTAAGGAGACTATCGTCGAGAGACTCAAGAGAGGTTTTCCCTTTCCCTGGCGAGCTTTGCGAGACGTGAACGACTGGGGACCCTTCCGAAGGAGATCACGGCATCAGAACATTGGTTGTAATCTCTTTCGATCGTTATTTAATGAATGATTACGATTATGGTTCCACTCTGTTTTCGATTATGTTAATATGAGTAGTATCCTTTCTGACAGATATTTAGTTGCGTATGCTGGATTTTATGCTTGTATCTGTTTTTTTCTTGCATGTGCAGGTGTCCATCCGCGGAGATCGTGGAGGATCATGATCTGCCGAGGCTGAGGAACGGGAACTCTCTCTTCTTCAGATCGTAGCATTGGATTCCAGGTAGGCCCCTGTCTTTGGTCTTTTCATTCGTAACTAGGAACTTGCGTCGTAACATTTCGTGATTGTTGCTAGACCCCTGCTGGGCTAGTAGGGATCGCCTCTGTCCGCAGAGGGGATTTACCTCCTCAAAAATTTGGCGACTCCACTGGGGACCGTGTAGTTTTCACTATCTCGTTTGGGTTGTCTCGTTTTGATTGTTTTATGATTTTCCTTGCTTGGTTAGCCTTCTGGGTTGGGTTCTTTTGTTGTTTTTGCTTCTTGGTTTGCTTAGTTTACATTGATCTGCTTCTGGAGTAGTTCTTTTTTAATTTTGGTTGAAAAACTCGACTGGCGCGCTTGTTAGCCCGACAGTCGCGCCAATTGGCGCATGTTGCTTTTGTATAGCCCGCGCCAATTTCTTTCTGGCGCCAGTTACAGCCTTACAGTCGCGCCACTCCTGTAGGGTATTTGAGTTTGCTCAGTTTTGAGCTCTCTAGGTCTGGTCAGTGTTTTTCTTCTTGATTTTTCGACTACCTGAGTCTGTTGGAGTCCTGTTTGACTGGGAATTTTCCTTCGTCCTTTGGTTGTTTGCTTTTATCTATCGATTTCACGTTTTGAGCCCTAGGGCATCTAGTGGCCTTGTGTATCGAGCCCTCCTTGGGAGTTTTGGTGTTTCGTCTATCCAGTCAACTCTTTGATTGCTCCTCTGCATTCTCTTAGTAGTTGTTCACCGTTTTGTGGCGATTTTTGGGTGATTGCTCGTTTTTTCATTCAAATTTCGTTCGGTCTTGCTTTGGACCCAGATCACACGGTCCATTGGAGCCTTTAAGTCTTTTTCTTGGTTTTGAGAGACTTTGGTCGATTTGAGATCTGATTGTTGTGTCATTGAGTGAAATTTGTTCGTTTTTCTCTCTCAATATCGTTTCTCAAGTTGTTCCGTTTGTTTTCAAGTTTGTTTAGTGCATTTAGCCATCAAACATTGAAAATTAAAAAAAAAAAAATCTCTTTTGCTTTTGGTTGATTATTGCAAATTGTAATCTTTTCGATTTTGCTAGTGATTAGTGATTTGAATGAAAATTTTTCAATTTCATTAGTTGCATTAGAGATATCATTGTTTGTCTTCCGATCATTTCGTTTGTGTAAAAGCTCTCAACTCTTCTGTAACTAGTTTTCATCGAACGAAATGTTGGACTGTGGCATGTAGCTTTGCATTTAAGAGTCTTTTAAGACATTACATATGATAGGGCCTGAAAACTGAAACTTAATTGAAGATCAACCATAAAATTTATTCAATTAACCTAAGGCAGCATTGAAATCTAACGAAACATATTTAGAGGTCTAGGCTAGAGACGTGTTCCGACGTCTTTAAACCTAGCAGCTGTCGTTCGCCTTTTGGCTTTAGACAGCGCTAGTACGGACTTGTGCTCCCCGTACCGTCGCGTATATAAAGGGAGACCCGTCTAGGTTTTCAATCCTTTATCCATAGGAAGCCGAGTCTGTCGCCCTATACCCGTGATACACCGAACACAGCATTCGGGGAGATTTCCTGCACGTACGGAAAGTCCTTGGTCGATTTCTTTTTCATTATTGAAACCAAGGTGTATATTGCAGTTCACGGATATTTGGTACACCCTTTGTTCCTAGTATTTCCTGAGCAGTCATTTGGTCTTTTCTGACTCCCTAAACTTGAAAAGACCGTCAAGCGCTTGTCCTTTCACGCTTGTGTCAAATCTGAAAGAGATAGAGTCATCTTTTATCGTTTCTTGACTCTTAAAACATGAAACAGTGAAGTTTCTTATTTTTCAATGTGGTAAAAATTAATCACCCACGATTATACGCCCTGTTAGATATTGCTTGTTGACCGTTTGATCGTGTGTCTTGAATCTTTTTCGGCCCGTGTGTGGTTTTGAGTTTTGATGGCAACTTTTCAGAGTTTACCAACCAAGGAATCCCCTCAGAAGGGAATCCTGTTCATTTTCCTCCTTTTGGAAATGTTGGTGCTCCCTACATGGCGACGTTGTCCCTTCCTGGGTTAACTATTGGGTTGCCTGTTTGGTTGTTCTCAACCTCTGTTGTCCCGTATATCTCCGCCACTGTTCAATCAGTTTCTCCACCTGAACAACATCATGTTGATTCCAAGGTGGACCTCTCCCTGTCTTCGCCTGTTTCTGCGTCCTCATCTTCTACTTCGCCTGGTGAAAGCTTGGATTCGAGTAACCAGATGGTTAAGAAGAAGAAGAAGAAGAAGACAAAGAAGAATAAGTCTGATAAGCGAGAGGCTAAAAGTGCAGCCACTGTTTCTGAAATATCTCCTCTTGATAAACCTTCCAACCCTCCACGGAAAGTCAAGTTCCCTTGCATGTTGTGCACGGGAGATCATCTTCTTCGAGACTGCCCTGGCATCCCTAGGGTGCTCGAAGCATGGTCCGACGGTCGTCCGCCGTTGTCTTTGACTTCCGGGAGCCAAGTTGGGGGCACGTCTTCAACTGGTGCTGATAAGACTCCTAAGAAGCAGGGTAAGATCACCAATCCCTGTAAACTGTGTGAAGGGCACCATGCCATTCACCTTTGTCCTTATATGGACGAAGCCAAACGAGTTTTGGACAAACCAACCGATTCTACACCATGCCTTCCATCTGGTTATAATCGTCTTTCTTTGAGTCCTCCGCCAGCTGATCCTACGATTGGTCAAGAGTCATCTTTTGTCCTTCCCACTCCCTCAGAAATTCAAATTCACGAATCCGTCCCTGACCAGCCATTGGTCATAGGATCGGTTGAACTGGCCCCGTCCGCGGTGCACTAGGTCTTTTCCGTGGAGAGTGGATCTCATAACCCTCATGTGCTTCTGGTTTCTTCAGATTCTTTGGACTTGGAGAAAGATTCTCTTGTCTCTTCACTTTCAGAAGTTGCTCCTCCGCCTCCTGTGGTCGAAGTCCCAGAGGATATCCCTCCTACCTTCGAGATGGAGGTCTCGGAGGGTGCTTCTTCTTCCGTAACATCAGGGGAAGACCTTCGCATTTCGATGGTAGCCCCTCCGAGTAGTTTGGTCGCTTCCTTTGATTGGAACCGATTTGGAGGATTTCGCCTTCTGTCTTATGTGCCTTTCGAGATCACAGTGCAGGCTCTTGGTCTGGTTGTACCCAGCACCATTATAGACGAAGGTGCCTCTGTTAGTATTCTGTCTTCAACTACCTGGAAAGCTTTCGGTTCGCCGCCGCTTGCATCTGTTACGCAAAATCTGTTGGCTTTTAACAGAAGGACGAGTCAACCGTTGGGGATTATTCCAAGGTTACCGATTACTTTGGGAGGTAAAACCGTCCATATGGACGTGATGGTCATTCCAGGCCCCTTGGATTTCAATCTGCTCTTGGGGCGCGATTACACTTATGCCATGGGAGCTCTTGTCTCCTCCCTTTTTCGTGTGGCCTGTTTTCTGCATGAAGGACGGATCGTGACCGTTGATCAACTTTCGTTCTTTGGTCCTAATGTGGCAACTGGTCCGCCATCACCCCCTCCTGGTTTTTATTCACCCGTTGTATCTGCTCCACCGCAGGTCAACTATGTGTCTACCTACCCTGTGCCCGCACTCAGTGAATATGCTGTCGTGCATAGTGTACTGGGGGCATTGGGTCCTGACTTCCAGGATGTTTTCCTTCCATCGGGAGTGGAGCTCTTGGAAGCACCACCTTCTTGTTCATTCTGATGTAAGTCGGTTAGAGCACGGTTTCCTCCCTATGTCAAGCTCTTTAAAAAATGAAACCAGGTTCTTGGAGCATAGTTCTTCCACTCGTGTCAAGATCCTAAAAACAATGAAACAAGTTGTTTGAGGATAGTTCTTTTAAGTGTGTCAACCTCGTTAAAATAATGAAACACAAGCATGTTCAATTCGACTTTTTGTTTTGAACCTTCACTCCATTTTCAATGGACTGAAGCTTGGGGGGCATGCACCTCGAATTGAGACACCATGCTGGGGGGAATGCCCGTCTTCCTCATTTCAAGCATAGTTTGCATATGTGTGTGTGTTCATGTGTGCTTTTAAGCTTTCATAAAAACAAAATGTGTGAGTAGATACATTGTGTGAATACATTTCGCATTGGGTCGTTTGTTATGTAATTAATACATTAGATTACATTTGTATTAGACATTCGAATGACCTATAAAAACATCATCATGTGTAAAAGATCCATCCAAAATAGTCATATGTATATATATATATATATATGTGTCGAAATGTTTGCACAGTGTGCGTCGCATAAAGTCAAAATATACATAATCGTCTTAAGTACATCCGGAGACGACATGTCTCTCAAAAAATAGGTGTGGTATAAATCCCTAAAAGCTAATCCGCATGGTGCTCATGATAGCATGTAACTGCATGCAATAAGCGTCTCAGGATTCGGTGGATCCGACTTGGAACTCCCACCGTATGACGCTGGTACGCCATCGGTACGTCCGCCAGCCGAGCATAGTCTGGGATCCCTCGGGTAATGCCCTCGAGATTCTGGATCAACTCCTCTCCTCCTGTGCCTTCTCCCTGAGGGTCAGGGGTGAGAGGAATCCTCCGTGAGATTGGAGACATCCCAGCTGGTCTCTCAGGGCCCACATCTGCATGCATGTATAAAATGTGTTAGGACGAATGTGTATTTAACAAAAAAAAAACATAAAAATCAAAAAACAAGAGGTCTTACCCAAATCCTCGTCCCAGTCATCTCCTTTTGGCAGTGGGAGATCTGGGTCTCCGGTGAAGTCAGTTCCTGCATATGGCCAGTCTTCCATGACAATCAGCTGGCGCCGTAACCACCTAAAGAACTCCGGCCTCCACGACATCTGTTGGCCGCCTCCAGCTCTGGGCATTAGTGCTGCCCAGCGAGCCATTCTTGGCTCTCGTGGTATCGGATCTTCTACTGAGGCCCCTTGGCCCTGGAAGATTGGTAAGCGTTTCAGAATGAACGATACCAGGATGGAACCATAGCCAAACTGTTTCAGTTTAGCTTGTTTGCATTTTGTGAGCTGTCTCTTCATGTTTATTGTTACTGCTGTTGCCCAGTCGAAAAGTAAGGGACTCATGCATTCTGAGGCCAGCAGGAGTTGGGCCTTTGTGGCCTCGTGCGGTGCCTGCGACCCTGCAGCCCGCGTGATGGTATGTAGGACAACTCTCAATTCCAGATCAGGGATAGTGTGGATATCCACCTTTTTGCTCCTTGATCCCATTTGTGCTCCTTGGCACACTCGTGCCATCACTTCTTCCATCTTCTCGCCAGATGGTCTACTCCCAGTCAAGACAGGGATTGGACCTCTGCGAGACAATCCGGTGATAAAGTATACATCAGAAACCTCCAGCTCCAATACCTAATCTCGCAACTTGAAAACCTGTTCCTGTTCGTCCCAAATACTGATCAGATACTGGAGGAGCTCGGGCTGAGCTCGTAAGCAGGGTGTAAGGAAGAACTTCTTCAGCCCACAGTTTCTGAGGGCATTCATGCAAGCCTCACTTTCTATGGCCTATTCATCCTCTTCTCCATGTTCTTGTTCTTTCCATTCAATCACCATTTTGCTTGATTTCCTGCATTCACATGGTCATAAACCCTTAATTAGATCTCTGATGGGCTTCAAATTCCATTTAAAATGATTAAAATCTCGAATTTTTAGGCGGAAATTTGGGTTGCGCCGCTGGCACGAGCCCTTTGCATAGAAACGCCCATTGGCGCGGGTCCGTGCCCGATACTCGCGCCAATGAGCGCAGCCCTAAAATTTCAAAGAGTGGCCTCAGAGGCCTAATACATGAGGGAAAACTATTAAAAGATGGATTGAAATGGAGAGCAGGGAAGCGCCTCTTACCTGTTGCAGACGAGAATCTGAATGGTCAACCGGATCTGTCGCAATCACCGTCAGAAGTCTGTACTCCAAAATGGACCACTGCTGCTTTTTACCGAGGTAAATAGTAAATGTAATTTTGTTTTTACCATTTTGACATATTTATAGCTTTTTTGACATTAAATGAGTTTTAAAAGTTATTTTTATCAAATATTTGAATATGTTATGTCGAAAATGGATTTTACGCTTGCTTGGTATGTGCAGCAGCAGGTTTTTGCGACTTTAACGATGGAAACGAGTTGTATTTTATACTTTTTCGGACTCGGTAAATACACGAAAAGTCACTTTGGAGTCATCTTTCAGCTCTTTTCTGACTCTCTAAACATGAAAAGATTGCCGAGGCCCTTGTCGTTTCGATCTCGTTATATTGGACACGAATCGACATCTACCCAGTATACGTTTAACCCTTTTTCGGGCTGGGATAGATTGATTACGAAAAAGGAATACCCTAGCCTATCGCGACTAGGAGGTTTTCTCGGATATTGTTTTCTACCTTTTCGGATCTGAGAAACTATGTACGAAAAGGGACCTGTGGAGTTTACTTTTTGCTGTCTTTTCAAACTCTCTAAACATCAAAAGGCGTCGAGTTCTCCCTTTGTCAGACTCGTTAAACCCTGATGACATCGGATTCAGTCGAAATGACGTTCTCCGAGTTCCTCCTTCCTAGGGCTCGTTAAATGTACTAGGATGGATTCGCCCGAAGGGCGGACTTATATTACAAGAATATGCTATCCCCTTCAAGCTTGTTATCAAAAATAATTGGGGTACTCGCCAGAAATGGTGGGGGAAAAATGGAACCATCGTCGTTGTCATCGGCAGTATGTCGCTCTTGAACATGGCACTTGTCTGCATTCGTGTCGGGTTGGGGACATCTCATCTCGTTTCTTCACTTTGCCTCCGTGGGTTTGGATAATCCCTTTTGACCTCTCCTCTTCTCATTGCCTTGTCACCATGACCTCTAATCCGTTGATGTCAAAATACTGCCAAGTCCACTGTCGTGCCGTTTATATGTTCAAGAGAAGTTGGCCTCTGCGAATATCAACCTTCCTCTGATTCTCAGACGATACTGATTCACAACAAAACATCATGTTCCTCTGTCTCATGTCGATGATGTGGGAAACATTATGGCCCACCTTCGATCAAGGTCACTTCCTGTCGACTTCAGCTCATTTTCCAGGAAGCTGATCTAGAGACTCCTTTATGGTACCTTGGAGCCTGCATGCCTCAATGGCAGGTTCGTCGCATTCGACGCGAGGTTTTCATCATTGGCCTTCAATCGAGTGATTCTACGGGTGTTCGACACCAGCTCATTGATTCACACGCCGTAGATTGTACCTGTAGTACCTTGAGGGCCATTGTCATTATTGGTGGTTCCTCTCGCGTCTGTTAACAGCTCTCATCATTGGTTGGTAATCAGGCGATGTTCTTGCATGTTCGACTTCAGCTCACATATTCACATGCTTGAACTTGTACTTTATTTTTGTCGAGATGGAGCGCAATACCCTGGATTGTGTCTGTTGTAATCCAGGCTGCGATTGTGGATTATTATCATTTTATACATGACTCACTGATTGGATGGCTGTGACCATACCTGAGTCTATTTATTTGATCCTTGCTGGATGGCTGCGCCCATACCCTGGATCCGGATTATGGTGTACTCTGTTTCGGATGGCTGCGCCCATACCACACATATATCATGTACTTGAGATATCAGTTGTATTCTTCTACGCAGGTTTTCCGACGGCGGGGCTTCAGTTGAACATGTTCTTGTAAAGCATTTCACCCCTCTCTCTCTCTGGCCTCATACTTTAGGGGGCATATGTTACACAGTAATTTGTCACCGTCCCTACCATTCCCCGTCCCGCACAATGGAGGACCCATTATGTGACCTGTGAGCAATGTCATGCCTTGAAACCATCATCATTGCATCCCTCTAAACATGAGCTTCAATTTCCCTAAAGACATCTCCTTGCAAAAAGTCATAAAAACATCTCCTTGCAAAAAGTCATAAAAACATCTCCTTTTTCATTGGCGCGGGAAGACAGTTCATCACTCGCGCCAATTGGGGAAATCCTGCAAAGAGGCCGTGCCAACTGGCGCTCTGTCCCAGAGCAGCAGTCACGCCAGCCAATTTAAGGAGTGTTTTTTAAATAAAGATTGCGGAAGTTGTGTTTTAACCAACTCAGAAACCATTGCCTATCTTGAGTTGGGAGGTTTGGCTACGGGAGTTCTATGGAAGGGAAATGGTTTGCCACCTTTCATGGAACCTTCCTTCATGATAGGGCCAATCCCACAATAATAGGGATCCCAACTCCCTCCTTCCCCATCTATAAAAGCCTGCTCAATTCTATGGCAAGCTAATCTTGAAGTGCCTAAGCTTTGAATCTCCTAATTCCCAAGAGCCTTTGTGCTGTAAGAGCCCTCTTTCTTCCCTTAAGGCCGACTCAAGTAAGGAGACTATCGTCGAGAGACTCAAGAGAGGTTTGCCCTTTCCCTGGCAAGCTTTGCGAGACGTGAACGATTGGGGACCCTTCCGAAGGAGATCACGGCGTTAGAACATTGGTTGTAATCTCTTTCGGTCGTTATTTAATGAATGATTACGATTATGGTTCCACTCTGTTTTCGATTATGTTAATATGAGTAGTATCCTTTCTGACTGATATTTAGTTGCGTATGCTGGATTTTATGCTTGTATCTGTTTGTTTCTTGCATGTGCAGGTGTCCATCCGCGGAGATCGTGGAGGATCGTGATCTGCCGAGGCTGAGGAATGGGAACGCTCTCTTCCTTAGATCGTAGCATTGGATTCCAGGTAGGCCCCTATCTTTGGTCTTTTCATTCGTAACTAGGAACTTGCATCGTAACATTTCGTGATTGTTGCTAGACCCCTGCTGGGATAGTAGGGATCGCCTCTGTCCGCAGAGGGGATTTACCTCCTCAACAATCACTACCCACTGCGCCATCAAAATCCATGGTCCAAAGACCATCTTCATCATCCTCTAAGAGCTGAAATTGTGCCAGCTCTGTCTTTTCTGTTTGCTGCCCATCGTCTTTAGCTGATTGCTCAACAGTAGCTTGCTTTTCTTGTCTTTATTTCTGCAGAACTTCTCTAAAATTCTCGGTGATCTCTGGTATATCTTCTGTTGGAACTAACTGACTATCTATATCATTAAAACTATCAGCAAACAAAACAAAAGACTCTAAGTCTGTATGTACATAATTTACAGGATGATTGATTGGTTTCTCCTTGCTTGTTATCATGTATTTCATCTTCTGCTCTCGATATAACTTTCTCCTTTGGCCAAAGACAGGAATTGTTGCATAGGAGAAATCTAGCTGTAGTGTACCTTTCAACTTTGCTCCCCAAGATCTAGAAAGGAGCATCCCAAATCGGGGAGGAATGTCTGCCACAACCACGTCCATTAAGACATTCTTCGCAGGAATCTGATCTAAACTAACAACCAAATATTTGATGAGCCCGATACATCTCACTCGGCTGGAATCAAATGAGTAAAAATCATGGTACTTCCTTGTAATGTCTAAACCCAACTTTTCCATGATTGCTTTTGGCATAAGATTGTGTGAAGCACCGGAATCGAACATGGCATTATGCAATACAAATTCATGCAACCTCAAACTGATATAAAAGGGAGGAACATCGCTGTCAGGGGACTCACCATCTAAAGCAGGCCCAAATATCAATTCAGGCTGATCATCTTCAATATTCACCATGTCAAACATTGGATCAAAATTCAGAATTTTAGAGACTTGACCTCTATAACTGCTGTTCTTCATAATTTCTGTCAAAGGAATAGATACCTTCAATTTAGAAATTTCATTCTCCAAACTAAAAGCTGAAACCTTTTCGACCTCTTTGACTGGAACTTCTTTCCTTTCAGCCTTATCCTTCATTACGCTTGGCTGATTTGACTTTTCTGCTGATGATGATTTGTTAGCTGCGGGATCAATTGTCTCTTTTCCTTTCTTCTGTGCTACAGGTGAATCTATCTTCGGTGCTGAAGCCTCTTTTCTCTTTTGAATTGGGTTTATGGGCACATCTCTGTTTCTTAATGAGTATTGCTTCTGCTGAGCGGACAAAGCATTCATATACCCTCTTTGGTATTCATCTGATTCTTCCTCAAGAGCTGCATCATTTGCTAAAATAAAATCCTCATCTTTCTGTGCAGCTGAACTTTCTGCATACTCTTCATCTTCAATGATATAAATGGGTAGATCATCGGGAGTAAAGAAGTGGTTTTTCTCCCCTACTAAATCATCGTCATCGTCTGAATCTTGACCAACAATGTTTTGCTGAAGAGGTGTTTTAACTTGCTGCTGGGCTGTCGGCTCTTGTGCTCTCTGTTCACGCTGTTTAATTCTGAACTGTGGCTGCTGTTGGCCACGGTAGTTGGGATTTCGAATCTGCGGTTCGGGCTTATCAAGTGTCATTCTTTTGAACATTTTTTCCATTTTGCGAAGCAAGTGATGATCTGATGTAGATGTGGAAGCTTCTTCCTTTATGGTCACTCTCTTCTCTGCTTTCAACCTGCCTCTCTTATCATTCAAGTTTGCCTCAACACTAACAGCAATCTTCTGCATATCTTCCAAGGTAGGAGGATCTCTGTCTCGTAATGAATAAGCCATCTCCGGATCGAAACCATCCGGGAATTTAAGGAGAGATGACTTTCTAGATGGTCTTAAGTCATCTGGAATTGCATTATAAATCGCATTGAATCTGACAATATAGTCTTGAACGGACTCACCAGGATTGCGCTTGATGCTGTTATACTCGGCATTGATCTGAAGTGGATCTTTTTTAATTTCCCAACGATCTAGAAACTGTTGATGAAGTTCTGCCATTGTAGTAATGCTTCTTGTTGGCAAATCTCTAAACCATTTTCTTACCTCCCCTCCAAAAGTTTGCACAAAAAGTCTCATGGTTACATTCTCTTCATCGATCTCATGAAGATCGAAAAAGTCTGCCATCTTATCTACATGCTGTTGTGCCGGAAGACTCTGCGGAGTGCCATCAAATATTGGAATCTTGCTCTGATAATCTGCAGGCATATCATTCAACTGCTGCGGTAACACGAGAGGAGAAAATCGAGCCGCCATGGCTCTCGACGGATTTATAATCTGTCTTGGAGAAACAGGTGGAGTGGGAGCAGTAGATGAACGAGGTGTATGCGGTGGAGATGGAGGAGGAACTACCACTGATTGCTGATCAGAGATCTCAGGCTATACGGGAATGGTAGGGATAAGGGGAGGTTCAGTGGGAATCTGTGAACTGGATGCAATTTCAGATGGCCCAAGAGTTTGAGAAGCAGATTCTATAAATTCAGGGATGTTGGTTGCCACGATAGAATTCTGAAGATTCAGGATATAATTATCAATAGATCTATTTGCTTGTTCAACTTCTAGATACTTGATAAACTCATGATTGATGACGGTAGAACCAGTAGTGCTTTCGGACTTGGTTTCAAACAATGATAACTCGAACTGATCGTCAAACTCAATATCTTCAATGTATTAAAAAAATGTGGGGTATGAGTGAGATTTGACCAAAGGAATGATGGGAGATTCTCGACGGAAAATTATTGGGATTAGGTTGGGGTTTTCATATACTGGAGGCGGATGTGGATCAGGATTTGATCTAGTATGCCTTTTTGAAGCCAGTGTGTTGATCTATTCAAAAATCCAAGGGACACAACCGATTATTTTCAGCCTGTCGAATTCTAGACTCAATCATCCAAAAGTCCAGAACGATATAATGTACTAGGGTGATTTGCAAATCAAGTGTCGCATTCACAAGCTAAACCGGAGATCGACTGAAGCAACGTTTATCTACTTCCGCTATTGCATAGCAAAAGCGTTTCGAAAGCTACGTGGCGTGACTTCAGACTCCGTCTATAACTCATGAAATGAACACACCAACAAGAAAACCATTGAGATTTTTTCCCCAGTATGGTCGCCACTATGTTAGCGCTCGAATCCACCTTAGGTTGAAATAAGGTAAAACTCAAGGCAACATCAAACCAAGCTTAGCCTCGTAGCTAGCCCTACGAGGACAGGAGAGGGATCTCTCCGGGTCTATCTCGATGAAAATATTCAAAGGGGCTGAGATGACCTATAATAGATACTGATTTTAGGCTAGGTAAACAAATGGAAGGGTTTGATTTAAATTTTTTGGGTTTTTTGTTGGAAAAATGGGAATGGCAATTTTGGGCTTGGGGATGAGGCCAGATCTTCGCAGAATTCGAATTGGGGCAAGGTAGGCAGTAGTCTTGATGCTTTTGATTATGTGTATGGATGGATCAGAATGAAAAGGAGTTGAAGAGGGCAAGGGAGAACAAGGATCCTCTCCAAACTGAAGAAAACATGTAAAACTAAACAAATTTAAAGGCAGAGCACTGGAATCAATGAATTCTACCTCATTTACTCATTCATTTAGTTTCAGAAGTAAAAGAAGGGAATGGCATACATTAAACATTAAAGAAATTACAAATAACTGAGAGGAAACACCATAAAAAACTGAAAGCCACAAGAATCCCAACAGGTGCTGCAAAACCTCTGATCTTTCCTTAGCCAAAAAATGCAGAAAATATGTACAATAGTGTGCCAAACTTTTCCCAAGAGTCCAACCCTGAAAGTGTCTAAGAAAATACAATAAATAGACAAGTATAACCCCTTCCCATGCTTCTAGGGGTCGAGCTCATGCTTCTAGGAGCAGTTTGAACCAATTCTAAACAAAGAGCTAAAATCTAGGCAGCCAAACAACTTGCTTCTATAAGCTAGGAAACTGATCCATTCACTTGATTTTCACTTTTTTTGTAAATGAATCATCTAGAACAAGTAAATACATGCCAAAATTACATCATTTTTATCAAATTACATCAAGCTAGGTCAAAAATTACATCAAGAGGTGAAACTAGTCCAAAATGGCCGAATTTCTGAGCTGGAAGATGAAAAATAGGCTAATTTCCTCTATGCGCTGCGCTCCAAAGCTCTATGCGCCGCGCTACTTTGGACCTGCTTTTGGAGCACTTCCTGAAATCAAAATTGAGATCATGATAGCTCGTTGGAAATCCCTGGATGTCTTCTATCCAACCCAAGTTGAATTTTTCAATTTGGAGCTCATTTTCCCCTCCAAAACTTTATTCTCCCAAAAGTACTTCCTGCTGGTGCAAAAGGTGGCAGAAAGGTGATTTTCATGGTGTTTTTGGCCCTTTTGATCATCCAGAACTTGATGAAATGATTCGGCCATTTATAAGCATGCATAAATTACCATGAAAAATCCAAAAATACAAAGTTTTCCTCTAGAAGGTGTCTCAATCATAAGCGCGCGTCGGGCGAAAAAACCTGTTTTGAGACCAAAATTTTCAAAAATGACAAAAAATTCTACAAATTTGCTGAAATTTGGAGTGAAGATCCCCAATCATGCCTCATGCCCAGCCAACGAAGCCTCGGCCAAGATCCGGAGTGGATCAGGCCTCTTTCGCCGTTTCAGTGCTTTGCTCAACCTTGCCTTCAGGATCTTCATTTTTTCTCTGCAAACGTGCGTGCGGGCCCAATAGTGATTTTTAATATGAAGGAGCATGTCTTTTTCTCTGTTGGCCTTTGCCAACAACTTCTCCAGATGAATGTTAACATGCGTGAGGCATGTCTCTCTCTCAACCGGTGTCATGTCACCTGGTCTCTTCCGGGCCAATTGTCGATCTTCACGGATTTGCCGCAACTCTACAAGTGTGTGATGATCTTCCAACTGTTTATTACGCTTCTCCAAGTAATTTATCACCCACTGAGCTCTCTGAAATTTCTCATTCAGCGTGTCAATCTCAGCCTTTTGCTCCTGGATGATCTCTTTCAGTTTCGAGCTAGGAGAGCTCGCATCAACATCGATGAGTATAAAATCAGTGTCTCGACCTCCTGAAGGGCCCTCATCGTGCATAGGCCTCTTGCCTCTGTCCTGAACCTGTACCTGTGCTGATGTCGAAGGCGAGACCCCTTCCACACCATGTGGAGATAGTACTCGCGCTGCTGATGAAGTCAACGAGACCCCTTCCACCCCGGGTGGAGATAGTACTCATCGTGTAGCTGCAAATAAGGCTCTGTGGCCTCGCTGATATGTCACATACACTGGAGCACTGATATGCTCAGTCTCAGGAATATCAAACTGGTGTGAAGGCTCTCCCTCATCATGAACTACCTCGGGAGGTGGTTGTGGCGCTGCAAAGAAGTCACGGGAGATGAAATCCTCCCAAGCAATGCCCTGCTGTGTAAGCTGATGTACCACCATGATTTTGATCAGCGCGTAATGATATATGTTGTTATGCTGTTGTGCTGGGGTCTTCTTCTGTACAAGAAACGTCATCCGCTCTATGTTACGGTACATGAAGTATGGAATGCTCATCAACCGCACTCTCGTGAAGTGCATCAACAGCCGGATGTGATATGCATACAAGCGTGAAAAGCGCCCTTCACAACTGAAATAACGAATGATGAGTTTCATCAATGGTGTGTACTCATCCTTTAGAAATCGGAATGGAAATACCCTGCTCAGCTGCCTCATATATCCAGGTCTGATATATGGCTCATAATAGGCTCTCTCCAACTGCTGCTGCTTATTCCACTTTTCCCCGATGTTTGGTATCCCAGTCGCCTCTGAAATGGTCTCTGGTGACAAATTAAAATCCACCCCAGCAAGGTTTACACGACCGTTATGCAAATGTAAGACAAATAGGTGAGCTAACTCATGATGATGCTGAGTTTGGGAAATCATCTCACAATAATGGAAACATGACTGACGCTGAAAACAATCCATTGCAAGCAAGCAAGCCTGCAATTGGGTCAAAGAATTAGGCTCCTCCCTGACATGCCTGCCACTTTTGTGAGACCTCCTTGGCACATTAACCTCTGTAGATGAATCACTGTCCTGCTCATAAGGTGAATCTGTCTCTGACATGGTGCTGAAATCAAGATGTTTGACAAATATATGCTGATATAGGTATGGTGAAAACAAGTGTTAGGAGTATGTCTGCAAATGATGAATTGGTTCTTTTCCTTTCAATATCAAATATGCCAAATGTTTCTAACATGGAATGGGGATTGTGGGAAATGTCACAATGAACACAATGGACTGTCAAGTGGCTTTGGAAAAGACAAACAATTTACTCACTGCTTTGGAAAATGTTGGGATTACATACCTTTACAAATGGTATGGGAATGGGTGATATTAATGGGACTTGCAATGTGATAGACATAAGAGTTATTCAAATGGAAAAGTTCAGTCAAAAAAATGAAAGCAACCATTGATCCTTATGAAAACTTGAAATTTAATCAATGGAAGGGAAAGAGGTAACAAGTAGGGTTTGGGATTTCACATGGGAACAAAGGGTAAAGGGATATGGGAACAATAAATATGGGACTGTGGAACTGTGGAAGTATGCTATAATCACAATGATAATAGCAGTGAGACAATGATATAATAATAACAGTGACCAATAACAGTGACAAAAACTCCAATAACAATGAAATGAGATTGTTTTGACAAGTTGCAGCTTTGACATACAATTTCAAAATACCATCACTTCTTCCTCTAACCCTATGGAGCGGATTTTGGAGTGGATATAGGGTTTAACTTTCACCATGACAAACAATTGTTTTCTCCACCTTTAAACCACCATAGCATATCCAAAAATCATTGAGCAAGCTTGGATAACTTACTTGGAGCTTGGAAAATTATTTGAAATTGAAAAATCACCAAACGTTGATGAATTTGAGCTTGAGGGCTCAACGCGCCGCGCGCACTCCCAGTGCGCCGCGCTGCTTTGGTGCGCCACGCCCACACAAAAATACACTGACAAACTTCACCCAGTGCGCCGCGCACATTCTATGCGCCGCGCCTCCTTTGTATGCGTCGCACACAATGATCACACACAGTCCCGGCCCTTGCAAACTGAAATTTGTTCTCCCACCTCCCAATTCGACTTTGCAATGAGAAATTGTGAATGTAATTTGACAAAAATGACTTACATAGCCTTGGAACATATCTTGCAAGAGTTGGTTTTAATTTTTACTTCCTCCACAACCCACTTTGTAATGTTTTTCATTTGGCACTTTTATCATTTCATTGAACTTCTGTCTTTTGGCTTTTTACACTGAATTTCTGAGTTTGGACTGATGAAATGATTTGATTTTTTGTAGGGATGTTGGCGTTTGGACTTCGGCAAAGATCAGAGGCTGCATTGAAATTTTTATGGCGGGAAAAAATACATGATTATTACAAAAAATTAATTCGACAATTTCTTATTCAAAACAGAGTTTTGAACAAGAAATGTCCTCAAATGTGTTTGATGATGAAAATTTGAACTAAGAACCTCTTCGAAAAGCATCCTCATGGCCTACGGGCATTTTTTAAACCTATCAAAATACTGAACCCTAGACTCTAAAACTAAAAGACTCTTGTTGACCAAAATAACCATTTATGACCATGAATGACGCGAACTGAACTTCGATGAATTTTGAGGAGTTTTAATTAGCCCAGCAGGTACAAGCATGAGGGAATACAAGAAGACCAAACCCTTTCGTCAGTCAATGGCATGCCCCTAGCGAAATGCAACGAAGTGAAGTGAGCGAGACACCTAAAAATGATATGCAAAAAGCGAAATGATCTCTGATGGAGGGCTGTAAGGACCAACTCTAACAGGTGCATCATGGATTCAGCGTTATCAGACAACAGAGTTCGATCATGCAGATCTCATAAAGAGATTTTTATTTACAATGCCTCTGCATGCACACCTCGTACTATGATTCTCATCACCTTATATTTTTTTTCAGAAAGAAAAAAACGTTGTTTGAATTAACAGTGCATAGTTCGACATAACATTCCATCAAGGCTGATGAAAAAGCCTTATCAAAATAACCTATCCATCTCATGCACAACTTCTAAGGAAGAAGGTGTCAAGACAGAGGATTAAGTTTTGACCAATTAAACATAACAGGGAAAATATCACCCAATACAAATATCGAGTCCATAAAACATCAGGACTCTACCATATCATAAGCCATAGGGACGAGGAATAAGATCTGGCTCGCCTGTGGAAATAGACATCCCAAGAAGATAGAGATGAACCAAAAAATTGTAGATATAGATAGTAAGTATGGACCTGTATGCATTAAAAACTAAAAAAAAAACGGAGCCTATATATTCCTATGGCAGAAATCTGTTAGAAAAGTAATTGAGCCCCACATATCAGGTCGGCATCTGATGAAAATATCCAGGCTCACATGAACGCACTTGATGCCAATTCAAAAACCTGTAGACAAAAACAAGGAAAAACAGGCTCGCTTGATGGATCAGCACATGGGAACAAATCTGTGCAGGCTCACTTGATGGATCAACAATTGTGTAGAATGGATTTGTAGCTTTTCGGGTAGTTTTCGCCTATAGTTTTCGGATCAATATAGTTTTCGCCTTTATTGAAACCATGGGTCAAAACCATTCAATTGCTAATGGTATTATTAAAAGTCGAACCAATCCAAATTGAAATCCCGATCTTTGTTGTTCCATGCTCGAATTGTCCCAAAGGTAATCTCTATCTCCGCCAAATAATACTATAGCCAAGGTAAAGTACCAATAGCATGCCGCTGATGGTTTCCTTTCTTTTATTTATCAAATTCGTGGAATTTGATAAATAAATATTATTCACAACCTTTGGCAATTAAATATATAATAGAACTTTATAGTAATAACCAGCGCTTTTATCAAAAGGCTTTTAAATAGACCTTTGGTTCCGGCCCCACATACATAATCGGCGGCCCAATCAACATAATTTAAAAAACTGGGGCCCATCGCTTACGATTGTTTCCATCCGACGGCGGAGAACACATCGCTCGACATCAGATGATCTGACGGATATCGTTCGTTGATGATGCACGGATGATAACGTGCGATGGCGCGTCGTACCTTGGGTAACTTTCGCTCATATATAGCAAATGAACACCATCCGATGACCCCTTCCCAGATCAACGGTGCTTATCAATATCGTTGGGCATCCTGGGTCGAGCAATAACGCGCGATGGCGCGCAGTGACAAGTGGTTTTGTGGAGTCGTACAAGGACGCGTGTCGCGCGTTCTATGGAATCGCTCCCATAACTCTTGAAAACTGCTTGCCCGTCGAAGGTGGTGCGATAGAAACCACAAACCACCTTTACTGTTTTCTCGGTCATGGTTCCGCTCTTCCACGCAGGGTTCCGTCGCGCTTCCGTTTGTTATGTTCCACCTCTTTCCTTCCAGGTTCCATTCATGATTCCAAAGGGTTAGTCCGTGTTCCACCGAAATTTCAATGCCAAATACTCTGTTTTAGTTCTTTCGCGTTATAACTGGTTTGCTCTCGCTCCTCGTTCCTTTCTCCATGAAAGCCAGTCAACTCCTTACTAATAGAGTAGACCCTTCCATCATATATTTAACGAATATATATAACTCCACTGTCTACCAGTTTGGATACACTGTCAACCGTATTAACATCGGTTCCTCGATCAACATACAGAGCACAGGGTTTCTTACAGATGTCAATTATCCTTCATCAGGATGCATACATATGTTCACACATGAATTAACTTGTCCTTATTTATATTGATTCTCCATTAAATACAGAGCTTTCCATCAAGGAAAATCATATAATAGGATACAGGAAACATATTGCCAACATTGTCTTTAAATAATTTACTAATTATGCGAGTTTGTTGCATGTTGTTCATTATTTCAAACCAATAAATAATGGCCTTACTATTGTTTATTATTTCGTAGGATTCACAAGATTCATTTGATTCTATGGTCAGGTCTCTGAAAAAACCAATTAAACACTTAAATAGTCAAGATCTGGAAGACAGGCTTTACCCCCACCATAAATTGCTAAAAAACCGGCCTTCAGTTCAGCTTGCTGTGCTGAAGACGAGGGTGGATTTGCATGATCAGTTGAATGAAAATGAATCAGATATTCAGGATGCTTTTGAGGGCGGATCCATAATCCCCATAGATGAAGATCCCATTGCTGCATAATTTCTGTCTGCGTTGAAGCACAAGTATAGTGTTGTATCGGAATACAAATTAGAGGACAACTATACCAAGTCTAAATCAACTGAATCCAGTTCTAGTGCTCTTGAACTTACCGAATTAAAGCCAGAAGAAGGATTTACAATCTCTAATGGGAATGGGTATGGTAGTTCCAATATTGGATTGGATGTCCGGAGCTCTGCAATAGGCACTGGACCTGATCGTAATGAACCACAACTAATTCAATGTGATGAAAATATGGACTTTGATGATGATCAGGAAAACAAGCCAGAGCATTTTGGCAATATTGAAGAAACTGAAGAGGTTTCCTGTGAGCGATTGAATCAACTCGGCCATAAGACATCTACTGCAGGCTGGTTTGTATCAGATGGAGAATCGGTTTTGCTTTCCCATGATGATGGATGCTGCTCTTTTCACGATATAGCAAATTCAGAGGTGTGGAGGTTTTAATTATTGTACTTAATTTTGGGGTTTATGGGTGTTATAATTTATACATTTTGGGATTTTCTATTAGAAATAGGGAAAAGCCTAGGGGTTAGATTATTCTCATGGTTTAAATTTATATATTTGAAATAAAATTCACCAATTTCTATTTAAAAAAATGATTTGCCTAAATATTTGATGTAGTTTAAATAGGATGTAGTTCATTTCAAAGACTGTTGAAATTTTCTAGAAACTATGATTGGCATTTCAAGAATATTTATGCACTCTTTAAATTTTCCCTTAACATAAAGGGCAGTTGATGTATGAGTAATACTCAATATTTTTATTTTCCAATCTCCAGGAGAAGGCTGAATATAAAGCTCCATATGGGCTTACCCCAAACATGTGGGGTGATTGTTGGTTGATCAGAGCAGCTGGTTCAGATGGTCGCTCTGGTAAATATGTTGTGGCAGCATCTGCAGGTTGTACATTGGACTCGGGTTTCTGTTCATGGGACTTTTATAATAAAGAAATTATGGCATTCCATACTGAATCAGAGGCCTTCACTTCAATGTCCAGTACCATCTCTCCAGTTTTGGCAGAGAGGGATGTCTCGGGGAGAAATTTTGGCTTTGCAAATGTTGTGCCAAAGAATCAACATTGGTGGTACAGGCCATGTGGGCCTCTTATGGTATCTACTTCCAGTGCCCAAAAGACAGTTAATATTTATGATATTCGTGATGGATATCCTGTGATTTCAATGTGTTTGTTTTGAAAGTTTAGGTTTCATAGTAAATCATCAATGGGCTCTAAAATAAGGCCACATTGAAATCTTGGATACATGTTTCATGCCAAAATCGGTTGTATCTTCCATAAATACACAATCTTGGACCACTCTGTATAAATCTGCTTCTTGGACAATATTACATCTCCCTCATTATACAGGTGGTGTTCTTACATGCATAGCAAAGGCATTGTTTTGGCAATCATTTTTAAGTCACTAGATATTGTGGGTACAAGGATCTAGGGTCTCCACATGAAACTGTGTTGCCCGGAGACTCACTCTGCCTGTCCTTAAATTTGTAAACATAGTAGTATGCCAATGCTTCTTTCATTTTTTATGCATAAGACGATTTTTTGTCAAAGTCCATAATTGTTTTTAAGTTTTATCCATCCCATTTTTGTTGTGAATGCACAGGTTTTTGGCTCAACACATATCTGTTATATCTTTGTACTTTTCCTTTACTAACTATTTGAAATTTCTAGTTATATTTAGAGGTGTCTTTTAAGGGATGAGGGTAATTACTTGGATTTAGTGCTCCCAGGCTTATCATTTATTCTCCAAATGAAGCCCTGTAATCTGTAACACTATATGGGCATGCGGCTCACTTGTTAAAATATAGTTGATACAATATGTTGTACATGAAGCCTGGAATTGTGTACATTCCTGGAATATATTAATTTGCGGGCATGCTTAAAAGAGAGATAGGTTTTGATAAAATCAAAAACCCTGAACATGAAGAAAAAAAAGAGGCAATTATTTTATACAGATAGAACCAAGACACTATCTCCTCATTAATAACAAAACCTCAGTCCAAAAATCATATGTACAAATTCTAGAAGTCGAAAGTTGAAAATTTCTGAAATGGAACTAGGCCCTTTTCAAAAGAATAAATTTAGTAAAAATGAGGGTGAAGAAAGTTATCTTATCAAAATTTCCACATACCGTGTTAGCAAGGAATGACTACGAGTCCTGAGCAGTGAGACTAAGGAATTGCTCTTTTCCTGCAGGTTGCAGTTCTCTTCTCCAACACGATGAAAAGAAAATTCTTAGCTTTGGAGTCTGAAGCCCGAGTCACAACTTGGAAGTTGGTAAGGAAAATTATCAGGGTTGTTTCCAGTTGGCTTGGAGTTCGCAGCCTCATTAATTTTCTTTAATGCATTTCCTTCAATGTTGCAGTTGTCACTGGCCAGCAACCTTTACAATAAAATTTATTAGACCCGTCACACTACGAGGAAAATTTGACGTGATCACTGATCATTGATTTCTTATTGTGATAACAAACATTGGAGATTTACTGTCCTGTTTTAAAGTTTCATTTTTTTCTTTTTAAAATTGAAACCGCCGTCGGCATACCGACGCCTTGTAAGCGTCGCTCTTCTGACGTTTTGAACGATTTCCATTTTCGTCGGTCTTGTGACGTCCATCGATATTGCGACAGTTCTAGAAACGTCGGAAGAGCGACAGAAAAAAGAGGTCAGAAGGGAGACGTTCAAAATTTTGGACCACATTTCGTCGGAATTGCGACAGTTCTTCCTGGCGTCGATATTGTGACGCTTCTGGAAAGCGTCGGTCTTGTGACACTTTTGCAATACATCGGTCTTCTGACACTTTTGTACGGCGTCGGAAATGCGACAGTTTAGACACGTCGGAAGAGCGACAATATAAATATGTCGGAAGAGTGATGTTCAAAACGTCGGACGACATTTCGTCGGAATGGCGAGACTTTACAAACGTCGGAAGAGTGACGTTAAAAACGTCGGACCAAATTTCGTCGGAATGGCGACACTTTACAAACGTCAGTTTGGGAGACGTCGGAAGAGCGACGCGTGTTTGGAAGCGACGGGGAAGTGTCGGTAGTGCGACACTTTGTAAAGGCGTCGGAATTGCGACCGCACAACAAACCACGTTTTTCCCGGCCTCGAACTGTCGCTCTTGCGACGACTGTGTGTCGGAATAGCGACGATTTGGCCGTCGGAAATTGTGCCAAATTTCTAGTGTGTGGTGCACCTTGCTGGATATTTTGTTGACTCCCTAGAGGGGTAGTTACCCTTTGACCTCGAGGGGTCGTAGGAGTAGTTTAGTGTGGTGACCTTGTTGGGGTTTCCACTGGTGTTGTAGCTAGTGACCGTTGGGGGTTTCCAATCAAAGATGCCTCGATAACCTTCGATTGACATTAAGATCCTATATTACCCTACTTTGGAGTTTTCACCACTTATCCTTTGATCCTATCCCTCCATCAAAAGTGGATATAAAAACTTATAATGGTAATTAAATAAGGACTCCCAAGTTACCCCTCTCTCCCATATATTTACCCTCTCATATGGTTGACTTTGGAGAGTGATTCCGCCCTTATGCTGCTGAACTAAGTAGTTATCATCTCATGCATAGGGTGACTGGAGGTGCATATTGTGACAAGGAAAGGACGAGTTAACAAATAGGAGGAGCTCTTCTACAAGATCGACTGCCACTTATGGTTGTAATCTCCTCCCAATAATATTAATGAGATAATTCTCTATATTCCTACATGTAATGCCATTATTTCACTTATTTCAAAACAAATTTTATCTATTGAATAGAATATTTAGATGATGTTGCATACATCTCATAGTTTCTTGGCTTGTGTTATCTGACTGTGCAGGGTATAATTTTGGTGATCGGAGCTGGAATTAGAGCTTCCAAGCTAAAGAAGGAACAAAGTAAGCGACAGTTTCCAGGCAGGCCTCACTCCATCATCTATTTACTTTAAGGAAAAGAATTGAGTTCCTTGTCTCTCTTTTTTTCTATGTTGACCACCAAACCTAGGGGAGATAACTTTTTCCACAATCGTAAATCCCGTATAACACTAGTTGTAACATTACTGTAAATAATGATTTGATTCTATTGTTTTTTCTTCATTTGTTATGGTCATTTTTAGATTTGTTTTCTTGTTTCATTTCTCGATTTTTTCATATACTATGTTGGCATATTGAACAATCAAGCATTGAAAACACGCCAAGTGCATTTCCTAAATGTGAAGTTGAAATTCAAAGCTTTAATCATGAGCATCAAGAGATTTTAATCCTTCAATTCCATTTGATGTTCATCTATTATCAAATTACCCTCTCTTCTAGAATGTGTTTTCCACATAAATCAATACTTGTAAGTCCATTAATACAATATGACTAACCATCTAACCCAACTAAATATCTTCTAAAAAATTCATTAAACTTCCATACATACTTCATTGATCCATTTTAATGTTATTTGGAAGGTTCACTTACACAAAATATTGGTAATATTTCACCACAAATACATAATAATAACTATTTTATGCAGACTCTAACAACTAAACACACATCATTAGATTTTACCCTAGTATCCCCTCTTCCTTCAAATTCACTTCAATCATTAATTGAGATTCATCCATATTTTTATGATCCCATAGAATTATGGTTGGAGGAAACTTTTCAAAAAAGTGTGATTGTAAACAAGCTTCTTTTTGTAGATACGTTAGTTGTAGATGTACATATTGCATTTAGGTTTATTTTGTTAGCATAATCATAATTTTTCTTTTGTTCTAATTTTTTATGTGTACATATGAATAGGGAAAAAGTAAGTGAATGAATCCATTGGAAGTGTGATTTTACTTAGTTTTGAGATTCTCTTCTAGGTTAGGATTAGTAATGTGATTATTTAATTAGATCACCCTTATTTTGTTTTTCTTATAATATTGTAGATTTTCAATAAGAAAGTAATGAGCAAATTTTTTTTCTTCTTGGTATTCACTCTATTTTGTAACAAAGAGTTTTCAAATAATATGTTTTCTTAAGATTGCACTTGTAAATCAATCACACATATTTGTGATGCACTTGATTATCATGCTTCACCGCATTTTTCAAACTATTATTTGAAAATGAAATCATGAATGGTGAAGCTACCAAAAAATTGAAGCAACTACAATGTTTTAAAAATGTGGATGTTCCAACCCACAAGCATTTTAGTGTATTTTATCATTCTTGTTCTGAAACGTAAACGTGAATGCAAATTGATGGCTAATTACTTGGCATTTAATTTAGATTGAATAAATGGGTGATTTTGAACATATGCAAATTTTGAGGAAAAATCATGAGAGAATGTTAAGTTCTAGGTAAAATTTGAAATCAAATTATTCCACATATGTATATATATGTTCATTCTCATCTCTTGTTATTTTTTTTTTCATTTCAGTGATTGTTTTCTCTTTTAGTCACATTTTGTTTCTTATTTCTGTTGTGCTTATTTTTACATGTCTTCATTGCCTCAATTTGGAGACTTGATTTTACTAAAAAAATTAAGTTATCCTTATAATTAAGTGAGAAAATATCTTTTCAAAAGTCACAAACATTTTTAAAGGGAAGTATTTACCTATTCATAAAAATTTATTATTTTTCTGTGCTTTCTACAGATGCAGTTTTCTTTATATTTCCTTTGCTTTGAAAATTTCCAAGATGAGCCATGATCAAGTTTTTCATCTTATCGATGCAGATGTAACAAAATGATTAGCTATTTCTTGTTTTCTTTCTAAAATTTTAACGACTAATCTAAGAAGGGTCCTCGAAGCCAAAGGAAAATCATAAATAACTTTGCAACAGTTGCAAAAATAAATCCAGTCTATAGACTTAACCCTGTGCTTTTTAAATTTTTTTCATTTTTTGAAGGCCATGCCAAGTCAAATATTTTCATCATAGTGCTCATCCCCTATATTTTCTTTTGGTTATATTATTTTTGTTTTCCCTGGGATGATTCAATTCGTACATAGTCAATCAATCCACATGTCATATTTATATTGTCCCCTCTTTTCATATCATCTTGTTGTTTGTGGTATTTTTTTCCCTTCTTTCCATGTCTTCTCAAGCCTGCTCCTCCTGACAATAATTTAGTTTTATCCTTTGTCTATTTCGAGTTTTAGTTTCCAGGCTGACAAGAGCACAGGGTATAGGAATTTCTCCTTGAGGTCTCCTCTCATAATCTTTCTTTAACATTTGGCTTGGCCCAGATGCCACATATTTCCACTTTATTTTACCTGACAAGCTCACTTAAATTATTTTACTTAGGGATGCTTTTATTTCCGTCGGGTTTCCTCTAGCAGGATGACATTTTCAGGCCCCACATGAAGACACATTCTTCAAAACTTGATTGGTTCTAGTTTCCATATCACATCCTTACATCATCTCGCCAAACATAGCCCAAAGAATTTTCTTTGTGATCTTTTTGAAATTGTCAGGATCAAGTTAGTGGGACAACTCATTACATAGGGGTTCCTTTTCCTATGTTGTTATTGGTCATCCATTTCTTGCTTTCCACATGCTCCTGCAGCCATGTCACCCTGGTTATTAATTATATCCTCTCTTTGTTTCTTTTGGGATGACGTGGATAGATGGTTCTTTTCATTCATGTTGTTTTATTTTCACCTTCTCTTTCTTTATTTCGCCACGTACCCATAGATCTTAGCATGGGTCGTTACTTATTTTCATTTGTCACATACTTTTGGGATTTCCATAATGGGATTGCTCAACATGTTTCGTGTGCATTTTCTTTATATTTATTTAAGTTTTACATATTACACTTCAGATGTCAGCCCATTACTTTTAGCCTAGAGTTTGTATTGTTTTTTGTTTTAATAAACGTCAGGAGAGAAGCACTAGGACACCTCATCATTCATGTGGCTCAAATTTGAACTGACATTTTTCTGCCTCCGTTCCACATCATCTTGACTTTCCTTTCTTAGAGACTAACTTTGTTCACTCATTTAAATAGTTGGGATTGACTTAGCCGATAATTTATCGATTTCAGGCTTATGCTTCCTTTTATATATTATTTATGCACTTTTCAAAGGAAAGCGCACTCATCCCTTTATCATTAAGCATGTGACTGGGTGCATGGACCTCGGCCCTTTCCTTTGTGCATTTTTTTTTCATGTCGAGCTCCCTTTAGCAGGATGGCATGTCTTGGCCCCGCAAGAAGACACATACATCGAAAGTTTATTTCTTGCAATAACCACATCACAATACTAGTCATCCTGCTCTCATTCATCCAGAAGGTTACCTGCACTGCTGCATTCATGTATGCGAAGGATGGATTATCAAGACAACTCATTGTTTGTGGCCCACATGAACCTTTTCTCTTCACTTTCCCATCAGATGTTGGGTCTTCTTCATTCCCACATCCACCCGTTCTGTTCATCCCAAATTTTCCTTTAGTGCACATCTTTCATTATTTTGAGTTTGAGCTCGTGGGTTGATGCAATCACTGATGAGGCTTGCTAACACTGCTCGTTCTAATTAAACTGTAGCACTTATCATGCTCGAGCAATTTTTATATTAAAATAGCAAGTCAGTAAGTATGCATAAGTAAATTGGATTGGCGGTTAATTATTTTGATTTGGGGATTCTCTTGCTTTTTAATTATGTTTATATCGCTCTACTTTAATGCTTATCATGCAAAGGTTCAAATACTCTTCATATATAAAAAAAATTTGCTACATAAGTTAGGATTTGAGATTGATATCATGGGATTATTGAGAAGTTTGGAGATGATATTAAATCTAAAGAAGCAAAGGGAATAATGCAGCTGTAACACAAAGAAAATAATGTTTTCAAAGATTTTCATCTTGACATCTGATGATTGTTATTTATTCTTGACTGCTTGAACATAAACTATTTTATTGTGGATTGATGCTCACTCTAGTTTAGATTGAATAAGTTGATGATCTTGGGCACATGAAAACTACATTAAAATACAACTTCTTCATACTTTTAATCTCAATCAAAAGAAGAATTTACTTCTTTTTATAGAAAATTGGCATATTTTAGGTCAACATTAATGAAACTCTTCAAGGTAAGTATCATATGACCACTTTCATGTGTTACCATTTTATTTATGTGTTTTTTTCAACCTTGTTTTTAGTATTTTCTAATCTTAAGATTTGTTTTTTCCGGTATTCAAGAATTCCTTAGAAAAATTTTCACCCTTTGCTGGCTGACATTTGGAATTAGGTGCCCTCATTTTTCTTGTTTTTGCTTTAGGAAAAGTAGTTATGATGTTGATCAGGTGGAAAATGAGCTCAATCAGGGAGTCTCTCAACCTCAACTTTGTTTTTCATAAGCCATGTTTTTATTAGAAAACCGTTAATATTTTTTTCATGCAGGCTTAATTTTGAAACAATATAATTTGCAAGGAGAGAGATATATTATTTAACTTTATCTTTTCACATAGATTCTATTCAAATTTAGAGTTTTTATTTGGATAAAAAGCCAGATTACTTATAACTCTACAATATATAATTCATAAGATTACCAACTTAAGAAAAACATATATCATTCCCTCATATTTTTTCTTTTGTTGAGACATTTTTACATATCGTCTTGTTGAGGTTTTCTTTCGATTATGACTTTTCATTCAAATTTTTATTTTTAGTTTCCCTTTATTCTTTTTGCATTTTTTGGATTATGTCGATTCCACTTTTGTTTTGGATTGGTTTTGAAGATATTACTAAGATTTATATAGAAGAATTTTTCTTACCCAACATTGGCGGCATACATGGGAAATTTTTAGTCTCCCTATTTCATGGGTTTTCATTTACGTGAAAGGGATATATTTATTGAATCCTAAGTCCTATAACCTTAATTATTTCCCCTTAGAGGAACATTCATATTTTCTAAGTGATAGGGTTCATTTTTTCAAGGAAATAACTGGCTTGAGTCACAATTCAATGAATCCAACCCATCCCCCCACTTCACATAAAAGCCTCCAGATTGATGGTTATAGGGAAAGATGAGGGAGTCAAACTTTATGATTAATATATCAATGTCCTTTAAAATCTCTTGGATAACCCTGCCCTCTTCACCCAATTGCAAAAAATAATTCTCTAAACAAATTTTATCAAAAGGGTGGTAAAAGAGGTTTGAAAGCACATATATGTGGGAAGCACAAGTAAACCTATCGAGGTACTGAACAAGCCTCGCTGGTAGCGGGGCTATGATTTTGTGGTACTAAGACAACTTCGCCAGGGTACTGAATAGGCTTACTCGCAGCAAAGCGATGTCAGGTAAGCGAGATTATTTACATTAATGTATGCATACTTTCTATAAACTTCCTATATGTACCTCTTCTATCACTCATAGAAGGTAAATTTAAAATTACATATTTTCCTAAAAACTTGGATTCATAGTTTTAGATTTAGTTTTCTTCAAGTACTTATCTTTTAGAACTTATATTGCTTGATCTATTAAAGTGGGACACATGGGGAATGTTTTAATGTTAGAAGGCTTGATAGAATTCATCATTTCAACATTTTCGTAAATTTGAATTCATTTTGGTAAACTTACCACAAGGTCAACAAGGATTTTTTTGGGGATGGCCTTAAATATGATATTTAAAATTTTGTGGCAAAATGTTTGGCTTTCCAACAAAATATATTTGAGATAATTAAGACCTCGGGTTTGTTACAACGTTTAGCCATTCCAAGTCAGTGTTTGTTAGGTCCCTATAATACTAGTGTAGCTCCTTATTGTTATTGTTAGTGTAGCCCCCTTATTGTTATTTTTGTACCCATGTAGTCCCCATATTTTTATTATTGTTCCCGATATAAGCGCATTATTTTTATTGTTGTGCCCTTAGATTATTATTCTTATGTTGGCTCTGATTATATTGTGACTCCTTAGACTCTTATATATAGAAAGGAGGTTTTTTCATTTGAGTAATCCAAGAATTGTTCATTTATGTAATGTAAAATAATATCCCCCCTCGAAGAGGATATTTTTAATTTTTTTTTCTACTATTTGTATTGTTTTGTGAGTTGGTTTCATAACATTTGGTTTAAGAGGTTTGAATTCTTTGGTTTCACTTCTTCAAACAGACCATCTTGGAATTTTCGCTATAATTTTTTTTATACGAGGCTTAAGAAGCTAAAATTTCGACCGTGTGGAGCTGAATTCTAGGGGAATATCATGTAAAAATTTTCGATATTGGTTCACTATTTTTTTGGATATATGATTCAGGGAAGTTAGGGTTTTTGCAGGCTCCAAAATTCAGTCTCAAACATGTGATCTTGGGAAAATCATCATAACTTTTGTTTCAGGCATCGGATTTGAATTCTGTAAAAAGTGGCTGAAAGTGAACATACTACAATTTTTCGTGTAGAAATTTCAGGGTGGAAGGTAGACACAATGACACGTGTCACCCCATACAATTTCACTTTTGAAACATTTTATAATCAGGTCATCGTGGGATATCATGCATAATGCTTTGTGAAGACTAGAATCTCGGTTTTATTTGTGGGGTTGGAAAGTAGATTCATAGGGCTAAAATAGGGCTAAATTTCATACCTTGGAGATCCAAAATTACAGATTTACAACCATTTCAAGATCGAGCTCCTAAAAGAAAAAAGAAAGGTGTGGATTTTTTTTTTTTTTTTTTAATTGCATAACTTTTGTTTGAAAAATCAGTTTGAAGTGATTCTAAAGGCTTAATGAAGCATAGATATCACTATTGTGTTTTACAATTCCTCCAAAAAAAAATAATTCCACACCCATTAGGCCCTAAGAAAGCTCTACTAGTATGCATGAAGAGGAAGAATTGCAACATGATATCTCAAAATTATGGGAACAAGTGCAATAAATTTCTCTCTCACAAAGAACAACCAAAGGTGAACTAAAAGGGGACATGGATGGTTTAAAAGAAGACATGAATACTTTAAAATAAAAACTGGAAGTTTTAAGGATGACATGAAAGCTAATATGGATTCTATAGAAGAAAAAATGAAAGGAATCATGGAAGAAGTGAAGAATGGTTTAAAAGAAGTTTTGACAAAGTTGCTACAAGAAATGCTTCTTAATGGAGAAAAGGTATTTGATAAAACTCACGATGAGAAAAAATAAATGTTAATCATGATTTCTTATACTATAATGTTGGATTTAAGACCCAACATATTCCAAATATCGATATGAGGAAATTTGATGGAAAGGATATGGTAACATGGATACTACAGATGGATCAATATTTTGATCTCCATAATGTGCAACACACACACAAGGTATGCATTGAAACTTTATATTTAGAACCCAATTAGTTTGTATGGTATATATGGATTTGTTCTTGTAAATCACTTGGTCAATTTTTATGGAGGAAATCATAGCACACTATGAGGATAAAAACAAAAATGCCTACTTTAGCCAATTAATAAATCTCAAAGAAAAGGGATCAATGGTGGAGCACATTGAGGACTTCCAAAAATTGAATATAAGGGTAAATGATATTCCATAAGAGCATATGATTGATGTATTCATAGGGACTTTAAAGGATAGCATCCAACATGAGGTTTTCCTTTGGGAACTTGATTCATCAGAGAAGGCATTCAGGTTGGCCAGAAGAATTGAAAGCAAAATTATGGAAGCAAGGAAGCCTACCACTCACAACTATAAATATGGAAATGTTTCCTCTTCTAGACTTCCACAACCTACAAGGTTGACACCAAAACAATTAGAAGAAAAAATAGAAAAAGGGATTTGCTACAGTTGTGATAGCAAATACACTAAAGGTCATAAGTGTGATAAGAAGAAATTATTTTACATAGATTGTGGAGATGAGGAAGAAAAGGAACAAGAAACATCAAAAGAATAGGATATACACCAAGAGCCAACCCTAGAGAAATAAGAAATGAATCCTACCATTTATTTAATGCATTGGAAAGAATTACACTCCTCAAACCGTCAAGATAGAAAGACATATCAATAAGAAAAAGGTAATATTGTTGATTGATTCGGGTTGTACCCATAGTTTTATTCATTGTACGGTAGCCAAGGAATTTAATTGCTTCCTATACCTAGCACAAGAGTGTTAAGTGATGGTTTCAAATGGAGGATATATAAATTTATTTGGAAAGTGCCATAATATAAAGATAACCATGGGGGAATATGTATTGAATATTTCAATGGGTGGTGTTGATTTTGTACTAGGAGTCCAATGGTTACAATCTTTTGGTACCACAACATTTAATTTTCAAGAACTTTTCTTGAAATTTCTTTGGGAAGGAAAGGAAGTTAAATTAATGGGTATTGCAGGGAAACTAGGAAATTTAATTAGCTCTATTGGCATGAAAAATATTCTAAAGAAATAACAATGTAGCATAATTGCACAATTATGCTCACTAGAGGTTCAAACATCGAAATCATATATTTCTCCAGATCTCCAAAAAGTATTGGAAAGTAATTCCAAGGTATTTGAGACTCCCAATGGCCTCCCCATATTCGTGATGATAATCATGCTATTCATTTGATTCCGGGATGTGTTCCTCCAAACATCATGCCTTACAGATATCCCTATGCCCAAAAGAGTGAAATTGAACATATGGTTGTAGAAATGCTAGAGGTCGGTATAATTCAACCTAGTCAAATTTCCTTTTCAACTCCAGTAGTATTGGTGAGCAAGAATTATGGATCATAGTGTGTGTGTCCATATTATAGGGAGTTAAATAAGCTCACTATTAAATATAAATTTCCCGTTCCTATCATTAATGAATTATTGGATGAAATACAAGGAGAATTTTACTTCACCAAGTTGGATCTTTGTTCAGGATATCATCAAATTAGAATGAAGACTGAAGACATTCCGAAAACAACATTTAGAACTCGTGAGGGTCATTATGATTTTTTTGTCATGTCTTTTGGCCTTACCAATGCACCTTCTACATTTCAAGGTTTGATGAATTCCATTTTCAAACCCTTCCTTAGAAAATTTGTGTTAGTATTGTTTAATGATATACTAATTTACAACAAGTCTTGGAAGGATCATGTTCAAAATGTTGACAAGGTACTCAAACTATTGGAGGAGAAACAATTATATGAAAAAACCTCCAAATGTTTCTTTGGAGTACATGAAGTAGAATATCTAGGTCATATGGTATCTCATGAGGGTGTTAAGGTAGACCCTAAAAAAATTAAAGCCATTAAGGAATGGAAAATCCCCACAACCATAAAGCATTTGTGAGAATTTATCGGGTTGACAGGGTATTATCATAATTTTTTAAAGAATTGTGGAAGAATAGAAACACCTCTAACAACTTTACTGAAGAAAGTTGTGTTTTCTTGGAATCCGGAAGCAACTAATGCCTTTGAATGTCTTAAAGAGGCAATGTGCCAAGCACCAGTCGTAGCTGCGTCATACTTCACAAAAACCTTTATTGTGGAATGTGATGCCTCAGGAAGTGGAATTGGTGTTGTTTTAATGCAAGAAGGAAGACCCATTTATTTTGAAAGTTGTCCAATCAGAGGAAAGTATTTACACAAACCTATTTATGAGAAGTAAATGTTGGCAATACTATATGCACTAAAGCAATGACGACCTTACCTAATGGGAAGACACTTCAAGGTAAAAATAGATCATGATAGTGTTAAATAATTTTTGGAACAAAGATTACCTTTAGAAGAGCAACAAAAATGGGTCACAAAAATGTTGGGTTATGACTATGAAATCATCTACAAAAAAGGGAAGAAGAATGTTGTTGTAGATGCACTCTCAAGAAAGGATGATTATGTGGAATCATTGCTTGGTTCCATTTCTATTTTCCAACCATATTAGATAACCGAAGGAATGGATGAATGAAAGAATGATGAAGAAGTGTGGACATTCATTCAAAAGTTGCAGTAGGATCCCAGAATAGCAGATACATTTAGATGGAAAAATGGTTCATTATGGTACAAATATTGCTTTTATATTTGTAAGAATTCCCAAATCAAACAAACTATTATTTCTGAATTGCACACCTCTCTCGTAGGATGGCACTCAAGATTTTTAAAAACTTACCACAAGGTCAAGAATGATTTTTTTGGGTTGGCCTTAAATCTGATATTCAAAATTTTGTGGCAGAATTTTTGGTTTTTCAACAAAATAAAGTTGAGACAATTAAGACCCCACATCTGTTACAGCCGTTATCCATCCCAAGTCAATGTTGGGAGGAGGTTTCAATGGATTTTATCATAGGTTTACCCAAGTCTAAAGGAAAGAGTGTCATCATGGTGGTAGTTGATACACTTACCAAGTATGGACAATTTTGTGCATATCTCATCCATTTAAATCTAGTACATTTGCTACTACATTTATGGAAACAATTCAAAATCTACATGGAAACCCAAAGATTATTGTAAGTGACAGAGATCCCATTTTCACTGGAAAATTTTGGATGGAATTACTTTATTTTCTAGGAACTCAATTAGCTCATAGATCATCTTATCATCCTTAATATGATGGGAAAACTGAGATAGTGAACAAATAATTGGAAGGATATCTTAGTTTCTTTGTATCTGATAAGAAAACACAATGGGTCAAGTGGTTACCTCTAGCTGAATGGTGGTGTAACACTTCCTTCCATATTGCAACAAAAATGAACCCATTTATGGAACTTTATGGATATCATCCATCGTCCATCACATCATATTTAAGAGAAAATTCCGAAGTCAATCAGTGGAAGATCACATCGAGCATCAATAACAAGTTCTCCAAATCTTAAAGGATAACTTCACTTTGGCGCATAATTGAAAGAAATAACAGGAAGATCAACATCGTAGCGAAATAAGTTTTGATGTATGCGACTGGGTATTTTTATGGCTACAACCATAGAAAAAATGTCCCTCAAGCAAGCTAAGAAGGATAATAAATTATCACCAAAGTATTATGGTCCTTACAAGGTGTTGTAAAATATTGGTAATATGGCATACAAATTGGAGCTTCCTGCATCTTCTCAAGTGCACCCACTTTTCCATGTTTCATGCTTAAAGAAGGTTATAGGTGAAAATATTCCAGTTCAAACAATATTTCTAGAACTTGAAGAGGAAAGAAAAATCATATTGTAACCTAAAGCAGTCACGGAAACAAGAATTAAACAACTAGGAAATTGAGTAATTTTAGCATATCTCATAAAGTGGAAGAACTTACCTGCTGAAGATTCGACATGGGAGGATGGAAATTTTATATAGAAGCATCTAGAACTACTCAAGCCTTATTTTTATTGTTGTGCCTATATTATTATTATTGTGCTCCATAAAAGCCCACTATTGTTATTGTTGTGCCCTTACATTATTATTATTATTATGTCAGCTTTGATTAGATTATGACCCCTTAGAATCCTATATATAGAAAGGAGGTTTTTTCATTTGAATCATCCAAGAATTGTTCATTTATGTAATTTAAAGTAGGTTTCCCCCTCGAAGAGTATAATTTTTAATTCATTGATCTACTATTTCTATTGTTTTGCGAGCTGGTTGTGTAACAACATTGGGAGGAGGTCTCAATGGATTTTATCACAGGTTTACCCAAGCCTGAAGGAAAAAGTGTCATCATGGGTGTAGTTGATAGAATTACCAAGTATGCACAATTTGTGCATTATCTCATCCTTTTAAAGCCAATATAGTACTTCCTTTATGGAAACAGTTAAAAAGCTTCATGGAAACCCAAATATTATAGTAAGTGACATAGATCCTAGTTTCACTGGAAATTTATAGAAGAAATTATTTTCTTGTCTTGGTACTCAATTAGATCATAACTCATCCGATCATACTCAATCTGATGGGAAAAATGAGATAGTGAAAAAATGTTTGGAAGGATATCTTTGTTGCTTTGTATCTGATAAACAAACATAATGGGTCAAGTGGTTACCTCTAGTTGAATGGTGGTATAACACTTCCTTCTATACTGCAGGAAACATGACCCCATTTATGGAACTTTTTGGATATCATCCGCTATCCATCACATAATATTTAAGAGAAAATTATAAGGTTCAAGTAGTGGAATATCACATCGAACATCAACAACAATTTCACCAAATCTTAAAGGATAACTTCACTTTGGCACAAAATCAAATGAAATAATAAGAAAATCAACATTAAAGTGAAAGAAGTTTTGATGTAGGTGACTGGGTCTTTTTATGGCTACATCCATATAAAAAATGTCTCTCAACAAATCTAAGAGGGATAATAAATTATCACCCAAGTACTACGGTCCTTACAAGGTGTTACAAAATATTGGTACTATGGCATACAAATTGGAGCTACCTGCATTTTCCCGAGTACATCCAGTTTTCCATGTTTCATGCTTAAATAAAGTTATCGGTGACATGCTTATAGTTAAAATAGTGTTTCTAGAACTTTAAGAATAAGGAAAAACCATATTTGAGCCAAAAGAAGTCGAAGAAACAAGAACCTGACGAGTATAGAATTGATTAATTTCAGAGTATCTCATTAAGTGGAAGAACTTACCCACTGAATATTCCACATGGGAGGATGAGAATTTTATACAGAAGAGTCCAAAACTACTAAAGTGTTGAGGACAACACTTTTTTGAAAGAGAGGGGCACCTTATATATATATATATATATATATATATATATATATATATATATTTTGTTGTCTAGAGGAATCGAAAACGATGGAGGTATCGTACTCATGTAACACGGGGTAGAATCCCCCCAGCTACCACTATAAACCCTAGGGGAGAACGCAATGGCCGCATGCATGCTTCCTGGGTTATCGACCGAGGTCAAGGATTGAACTCGTGACCTGCTTAACATCACGAACGCCTTAACATAACGTCCGTTGACCACTAGGCCAAGCCCCATGGGCTACCTTAGGTCCCTATATTACTAGTGTAGCCCCATTATTGTTACTTTTAGTGTATCCCCCTTATTTTTATTGTTGTGCATGTGTAGCCCCCATATTTTTATTGTTGCGACCCATAGAAACCCACTACTGTTATTGTTGTGCCCTTACATTATTATTGTTTTGTAGGCTCTGATTATATTGTGACCCCTTTGACTCCTACATATAAAAAGGGGGTATTGTCATTTGTATCATCCAATAATTGGTCATTTATGTAATGTAAAGGAGGTTTCCCCCTCAAAGAGGCTAATTTTAAGTCGTTGATCTAGATTTTCTGCTATTTTGTGAGCTGGTAGTATAACAGGTTGTACCGGGAATATTATTGACAACAAGTGCAGTGGAATGAAATTTTTCATCCTCACTCTATTTTGCTCAATTTCATGAACACCCTCTACCATGACACTCTCACCATTTCTCATTCTACCACTTGAATTATTTTATTATTGTTTGTCCATTTTCCTTCCATGAATGATTCCACTAAAATAATTTTGGTTCTCTTATTCCCACAATAGGTTCTTCTGGAAAAACTTTCCTTTCCATATCCAATGTTGGTTGTTGTGTGGCAATGTTAACTCATGTAATTCTATATTTAACACTAGTTCTTGTGTGATGATATTGATCTTTTCTTGTGATTTTTCTCCATTTGTTGGGTATACATACATGCTATTATAATTAGCTTCTTGTGTTGATCTGTCAATTGCCCTAAAAAATAAATAGTGTTGAGCATAAAGGTGAAGAAATATTGATGCTTCCAATTTTTAATATATAGGAACCATAATCACATCTTAAAACTTTTTTTCTTACTCAACTGATAAAAGACAATAATTATTTCCCAATAGCACCTTGAGACATTTTCAAACAATGATTTTCTCATTTTTTCAAAAGTTAATTTCTCATAAATGCATGTCTCCATTAGCTAATCATGAACAAAATAAAGTTGTATAACTTATGATGTTTTAATACACAGTTACCTAGATCAACTTATCAGTCTTATCTTCAATTTCCACAACCAACATACCTTCAAAATTGCCCTATTAACAATTCTAATGGAGTTACAAAATTGTGTAGATGGAGTTGCCACATATTAAAACACATTGATATTTCATGCAAACAATACATAAAATTTAGGTGATTTTCGGTGGGTGTGTTCATCACCATTCAGTGTCCTTATTTTCCAAAAATTACAGCAAACCAACACACATATAATTAGATATAACAAATGATATACGACATGAATTTCAACAAAATTTTACAGATGTATCAACAAACTATTATAGGTGTAACAACAAATTTTCTTAACAAATTTCTCACAAAGTATAAACTATATTTCTATGAAACTTTGTGGGAAGGTTTATACTATTTTGATTCTTCGCCACACCTAAAATCATATTAATCTAATCGACATATATCGATATATAAGAAAAATGGTTGTAGTTAATGATGTTTAATTTATTGAAAATGTAAATATTTTTTTCCTGAAACTTTATAGGTTCATTCGTATTACCTCAATGCTTTTCTTGTCTGAGTTTCATGGAAAACCGATGAATGTATCTTGAGATAAAAATAAAATGGTTGTATGTGGTGATGCTTAGTTTCTAAAAAAAAAATAAACGAGTTTTTATTTAAAATTTTCACATTTTTTCATCTTACCATGATTCTCCCCTCATTCAAATTTCATGACCATCCGATGCACGGTTTGGGAGATATCCATGAATCAATTTCTGCATTTTTTTAATGGAAAAATAATGTAAATAAGTGAGAATGTGACCAAATGAAATTTTCTTATCCTTGGAAGCCTGAGCTAGAATTATAATTTTCTCTTAACCTTCTTCAACTTAGATTTGTTTTCAACACACCAAGCTAGAGTAGGAGTGTAGTTCATGTTTTGCAAGCATTTCTCTACCACACTTGTAGTTTTGTATGACCTCATGCAAACTAAGTATGGCTAGTATGAGTTGAAAAGTCCTCCTTGTCCAGATGGACCCTAGTAATTGCAGTTTAATTAACTCTCTAAGTTCATTTCATATTATGCATGCAACTCCTCTACAAAATGGCTAAACTCTGAGGCTTGTAACTCAAATTACTGATAATTCACAACATACTTTGTTTACAAGTTAGTTTTTTCATTTGCACCAATAACACCCAAGATAATAGCATAGTCTAAATTTTAGGTTGTTGTTACAACACTTTTTGTTTGAGGGGATGCCAAAAAAAAGTCTTGAATCAAGTGAGCCTTTAGAAGGCACTATCCATAAGTTCATTTTCAAACCTATAAGTTAAAATTCCTACAAAATAATAAATTGATGATATTACATATAAGAATTTTGTGATCCATAGTATAGATAAATTTCTTTGAGATAAATCACATCATTAATATTTCTTCGACATTTCAAACCAAATAATGATAATTTTGAGGCAATTATATTCATAAAAAATGTTAGCAACATAACTCTCTTGGTAGCAAAGGTTTTATTGTAAGAATAGGAGAATTAAAGGGATCACTTTCTAATGAATGTTGGAACATGGTCCATACAAATTTTCCCATTAATTATTTGTTGTTGGTTTTGAGTTACTAACACCAAAGGGAAAGCTGAATAAAAACTCAGTTTGTAGATGGAAGTAACATACTAGTACAAATTTTGATGACTGATTGGAAACAGGCTTGGGTCCAACATATGTAGGGAAATAAAAGTGAGAGGAAAATATACAACAAAGAGAATTCTCTTTGGGGATAGAAATAAAAGCTATAATTAGTTTGGACTTATAAAAATGTTGAGAAAGAATTGAATCTTGCTTGATGAGTGATGCATACTAGTGGGTTGGTAAGAGATGAGGGCCAATTTTTTTTTGAAATATTGATACAAGATGAAACAAAATGAAATTACAAGATTATAGTAGTATTTTATAATCATCCCTTAAAATTTTAACAATTAAAAAGTTTAAAGATAATTTTACCTCAGGTTTTACCTTAAAATTTCAATGTTTCCAGGCATACAGATAAAGGAAATATGAATTTGAAACTGATATGTTGTTGAGTTTATTCAAAACAGAGAACTAATGTATGATGAATACTATTGATAGATCTTGTTTTTCAAGGAAAATGTGAACATACTATTATTCATCCTGTAATAACACCTGCAAAGTAAAAAAATCTAAGGGGTAACAACATCTGTGGAGTAACTGCAATCACTTTAATATGGCTATCGTAGCTTTTGAAGAGGGTGAATTTTTGTTTCCTTGGCTATCCAACAATTGGATTGCTTCTTTTTATTTGAAAAAATGAGAGGTTTCACCTGCTGGAAAATGAATGAAAGAGTACCATCGAACTGCTGTAAGATTCATTTTTACCATCCCATGGATTATATTAGTACTTCCTTCGCCCAAAATAAATAATTTCATTTCCACAAAAATTTCTACAAAATATCTCACAAGGAACCTAAGTCAGTAATTCATCAAACCAATAACCTCATTATAAAAAAAAGTGACATAATCATGTTGAATGTCATGGCATTAAATATGGATGAAAAGAGGATATAAATAGGGGAAAAAGGATGACAGAAAGATACATTTATAGGATGAAACAATTATCTTTGTCTTTGTCTCTCAAAGTCTTACCATTATCCAAGTGTATAAAATGAGACCCCTTACATGGAAAAAGTAAATCACCTACGCTATGGATCCCCACTTTCATGATGTTAGTGTCAGTCTAGTCATACTGACATCAGTGATAAAAATTTCTCTTTTTCATTTGCATATTAGGAGTCCCATACCATAAATTTTCACCATTCTATTAGGTCATGGATTCATTGATGGTAGTGGTCTTTCAATCAGTTTTCCCTCATGCGAAAATTTCTCATTCTCCTCTATATGGTCTTCAGTCATGAGTCACTTTCACTCTGTGAGTCATGTTAGTAGGTCATAAGGTTGGTCTCATTAGGTTCTAAGGTCTCAACATGGTCAAATTAATGAGTCAAGTGTCAATAAATATCAGCAAGGTCATGAGGAAGTCAATAAACTCAAAGTCACAGCACCTAGGGAGATCAAAGAAATGTTTTATTCAACTTGATGTCATTTTCGCCTCAAAACCATGTTTTGAGGTGAAAACATGATACTTGTATTTTATTATCATTTATTATGTAATTTTATATGTAATAAGTCACACTTCAGAAGCTACTATCTCCAAAAAGTTACTGCCTTGCCCTTCAGAGACTTTTTCCACAAAATTTTTAGTGTCAAATCATGTTCTAAGTAGGTCCATCAGAAAGAGCCCACAAAGAGCTTTCCAACGGTATATTACACTCTCAAAACTGAGTCCTGGATTGAAATCTATGCCTAAATGAAGAAAAGGTCCTCTATAGCCTAACCCTTCCCCTTTTCCCATTTCTTCCTAAACATTTATTTTATTAAAGTTTTATGTCTTTCTTTATAAAACCCCCCCTTTTTCCCCTTCCGATTATAAAATCGCAATGTAAAAGTTCTTTGATGCATGTAAATCCCCGATGCGATTAAGTAAAACCACTTCCCCACTTTACCCCTTAAACTTTATAATAAAGTTTTAAAGTTTTACATTATAAATCCCCCGCCGATTCAAGCCCTTTCCCTTTCTCGATCGCAATCGCAACATTTAATATGTGCGCTTCGATTGGCTCTTGTGTTCACAAAGACTCTGATGTGATTGAGTCCCTCCTGATTGACTCTGCCCGATCATTACTCTGCCGTCGATTTGCCCATCTGATCTGACGGCCCACAAACAATCGCATCGCGAAATCCGCAGCATCCCCGCACCCATAATTTCCCCGATCCGATTGATTTCCAACGCATCTCTGCCATCGATCGCCCCGTCCAATCGGATGGCTCATACACTGTCGCGCCATTGCAATCAGCGTGTTCACATAACATTTTTCCTCCCCTCCCAAGCCTCGATTGCGATTGTGATTTACACTCCTAGGTCCCACCAGAACCCTCGCTCTTTTCAATGAAAAAGCGCTTTTCCCTTTGTTAAATGCTATAATTCGGTTTTAAAGTTTTGCAAAGTAATTCCATTGCATTGGAAGTTTTATAACTTTACTCGCTCCCCTTCCAAATCTCCCGATGCGATTGACCTTCCCGGTCCCTTCTTTAAACCTTTTCTGCCCATTCAAACAAAAAAGACCTTTTCCTTTTGTAAAGCCCATTTCACTTATTATCCCATTTTATAAGGGTCTTTCCAATCGCATCGGAGTTTTTCATGCCTCGTTTTAATAATATCCACCCCTCTCCCGCTCCGATCCCCGATTGCGATTGCACCATTGCATAGTATATTTAAATCGCTCTATTATATATTGTATCCTCTTCTTCCCCTTCGATTGTGCTTGCAATTGTGATTTGAGTCCCACCTCCTTTCCCTTCGCTCCTTTTACCCAAAGGGGGTATTTTCTTCATTGAAGGCATAAAATTCAGTTTTGATGTTTTCAAACGGATTTCTCGGCATATATGAGATTTTCAAGAAAAGCAACAGTCAAAGGGCCGAGAGCTAATTATGAAACAAATATTTCTACAACAGCAGGAAAATAGGGATCTGCTCTTCAGATTGCCTATTTTTCATTCAGCCAGCGTATCAGTGAATCTGCCAAAGTGGTCAAACGTATTGTTGTTCCTCCCTTTTAGGAGTAGATTGTTGGTTCTCTTTCCTATCTTCGGATTTCAGTTCTGAGTTGGTAAAACAACTCCCTTCTTCTGTGCATCTATTTCCCACAGTTCTAGTCTATTTAATGTAATTTTCACTCATTGAGTAATCAGTCTGAAAATTAGTAAGTAAGGGAATAGTGTGGAAATCAAAAAGGATGCTCTACGCTCCCATTGTAACAGTTTGATAGGGAATTAATAAGATATGCAGCTCTGATTTGTGGGATCCATGTGGTATGAATTTTAGCATTCGTTCTTTCCTTTGTGTTCATATGTAAATTGTTATGTGTACCATCCCTTCATAAACATCTCTCGTTGAATGCTTTCAAGATAGATAGGTAGAATTCATTTTTAATGCTCTACCTTGGGAAATCATTCAATATTCTGTGTTTTCTTCTGTTTGAAAAGGATCCATCTCCTATGCCCTTTTTAGCTCCTCGCCAGTCTTTCCATTCCATCATTATTTAAACTTAATTGCTAAAATTTCCTGCCTACCTTGCCCCATGAAATAACCTGTATCCCTGATTTAATTCCCCTATTCAAACTGTCCCATTTGTTCCATACAACCCTGAAATTCATTCATTTAAAATATTTTCCCATTATTATACCTAGCCTAAAATCAGTTCATAATTGTACTTTGTTGAATATCTTTTCACGGAGAGAGCCCTCTCCTGACCTTGTAGGGCTAGCTACAAGGTTGAGCGTGGTTTAAAGGTTACCCTGATTTTCCTTTTTCAGCCTGAGGTTCAAATTAGGTGCTAACACATGAAAAACTATTTATTTTTTAAAATATAAAACTTCAAATCATAGTACTTAAAGGAACTTAAATTCATTCTTCAAAAGCTAAGATATGAGTTTTATTCTTCCTAGCATTAAATTTAATGATAATTGTTTCAGAATGTGACCCAATGCCTTTTCTTGGAGTGATTTATATGTGTGCCAATGTGTGTTATTCATATATCTTACTTGACATAGCCTCGCTGAGAGTAGGCATGTTCGGTACCCCAAAAATTTTTCCTTAGTAATATACAAGTATATCCCCACTGACAACAAAGCTATTCTGTACCTTGGCGAATTTTCTTGTACTTCCCGTTACTTCCTTTTATTATTTGTTTGTTTCTTTATATATATATATATATATATATATACCACTTAAGATATTTAAAATAATGTATACTTCTCATTAGAAATCTTTAGAGTGTAAGGAAGCCAGCTGGTACGAAATAATTTTAGATTTTCTAGGCACATAACTCATTATTAAAGTTTAGACCATGGGTGACACTATTCACAATAGTCATAAATCTTAGCTATTTAATGTGTATTAGAATGAAGCATACCATATAATAATTTAAAGGCCCCTCTAGTGGTAATGCTAGAGTTCTTCTGAAAGCCTATTGAGGTTTTACATAATTTCTCCCCCATAGAATGCTTTTTAACAATACCCTTTAGAGGAACTTGGAAAGATTTCTTGGATAATAGATAGAATTCTATGATTTATTAACCTGATAATAGAATTGTTTCTTATTACAACCCATATATTTCCCTTATAATTTTAAGCGTATGGAAAAAAATACTAAGCATGAAAGTGACAACCTGCCCCCAAACTGACTCAGTGGACGATCTTGGCCAGGTGATGTGGAGAAGGATCAACCAATCAACAATCATTAGAGAAATTTTGAGGTAAAAAATGGGCCTCAAAATAAAAATGTACAACAAAAATAAATGTTATAAGAGACAATAGGATTCAATAAGATGATGTCAACCATGGAGGACGATTCACCATTTTTGGAGTAAAAAAGTAAAAAGATAAAAAAATAAAATAAAAAAACTCATTTTTCAACTCATATTTTCAACTTATCTCCTTACGTTTTTACTCAAATTTTGAGTGGGAGAACTTGTTGGATGCATAATTTAATTTTTCATCCAAGGAGTACCCATGTTTCATACTTTTGATGCACCATACTACACAAAAAATGTGAAATACCTGAAAAAACATGATTGCAATCACATTTTTTCATGTATTTCACATTTTTTTGTGTAGTAGGGTTCATCGAAAGTATGCAACATGGATACTCCTTGGATGAAAAATTAAATTATGCATCTAATGAGTTCTCTTGCTTGAAATTTGAGTAAAACTATAGGGATACAAATTGAAAATACGAGTTGAAAAAGTAGTTCTTTTTCCCTCCAAAACTTCTGAGGTAATCTAATATTATTTTATTATTTCCATCATTATTTTATATTATTCCTTGGGAGGCCCATTTTAGACCTCAACATATCTCTAATGCATAGTTATTTTACAAAATAATGAGGAATCAAGAGTGAATAATACCCAACAAGACTTATCATAGTAGCCTTTGATGTAGACACAAATAACAATCAATGATGATTAATCCGGTGATGATGGTGATAGATTTTTCAATGATGATCGTGGTAAAACTAAAAAAAATAAACATAGTGGTCTTGCTACGTAAGAATTTTCAATAGGTCATATCCAAAATAGCTTGCGGAAACTATGATTTACAATGTAACAACTGTTCCTGGGGGTCCAACGACTGAATCCTTAGGGAGTCACAACTTAAAATATAGTTAATAAGTAAGCATTGAAATCAGATTTTTTTGAAATAATTTTGTTTTAATGATCCTACCTTACTTTACTTGAAGAAATGAATATCTCCTTCATGTGTAGGAGTACTTCCAGTACAACCATGTGCGTAAAAAATATAGACATGCATTCATGCTCACATTTGCAATATAAAATTTAATGTATACTAGAGCATGAGAAACTAGCTGCTTTAACTGATATGGTGCCAAGGTCTATTGAACAATGGATGAATGTTGTATGTCGATAATTGTTCAAAATTAGGCTCCAATGTGATCCACATATTTTTGGTCCATGACTTTTACATGATGTCTTGAAGACATGAAGGATATTGTAAAAGGAAATAGTGAAACTCCTCGATCTTGGGCTCCAATATCTGCTCTTCACTAATGATTTATTCTCCTTAAAATTGGCAAGGATGATCAAAGAAAATTCTTGGGGTTTTCTCCTTGATATTGTTCATGAATGTTCTAATCCTCCCCTTGATGTTGATCAAGGGTCCCTTATTTTTCTTGTCTTCGCTGAGATGTAGATCTATTTCTGATTGTGACTAGGTTGTCAAAAGTGTTTATAATATTCATTTTTCCCATCAGGATGGTCATAGTTTCAGTGTTTTCAACATTAATAGTTGTTACAATAATGAAACTGGTACGAGGATGAATTATCCTCAGGAGGGTGTAGGTGCAAGGGGAGAGGCAGAAGGGTGACTAGAGGCCAAAGGCATCAAGGCAAGTGGAGAAAGGTTGCAGAGGAGCTTGAAGCTGCAACAGGCAAAAAGAGATGAAAGGCTGAGGCTGCAGGAGGAGAATGACAACGAAATGGTGAGGGGCATCATGAAATAGCGCGAGAGCTGACAGACCAAACATACATAAATGTTGGAGGCAGAGGCATTAACCATGGCATGAGGGAGGCAACTGGAGAAATTAATACCAAACGAACGAGATCCATGCATAGCCATGTGGCTAGGCCAGATGCCTCGTTGAGGAGCCGCCACGTCCCCGTTCAAATCAAGCATCTGCATCCGGGGACAATTTTAGAATTTTTAGCAGTAACAAAAATATCAATTAATTCAATAGTTTCAACAGTATCAGTTGTAATAATAGTTTTAATTGTTACAATAGTTTGAACAGTATCAGATGTAACAATAGTTTCAGAACGAGTTACAATTATGTATTGTACCTCTAATGATATTTGGATTAGGGCTTCTTCCTAGGGTGAATTCTCTTTTTCATGCTTTATGTTAGCAAGGGAACTTATTGGATTCATTCCTCTCCCTGATCTCAAGTGTAAATCACTAAATTTTACAGGGGAGTAAGTGGGAAAGAAGGATACTTGTGCAACCTTATTATTTTGATTTTGGTTAGGTTGCATAGGTATTTGGAATCTCAGAAGAGTATTAATTGGTGGTGCATTGGGAAAGAATTGCACCTACTATTGCTACAAATGAAGTTGCATTTGCATGAAAAAATTCCCTGGAAAATAGGTTCCAAACCATCCTTGAGGCCATATGAATATTTGACTGAAAGGAGAGGGCCACTGTGGCCATAGTGTGCGGTATTGAATTAAAGGAGGACTAGGAGGTTTCCAAGGAACTGTACGATTCTGAAGTTTTTGAGGAACTTGATGAGGATCATACATGTTAGTCCAAGAATCAAAAAGTGATGATGGGTTTTAAGCTATACCTAGAAATCAAGCTTCAATGGATTCTCTGTCTCACATGATTCCATGAATACTTCTTTTAATCTTGGCAGCCACAGGTAATGATTCGTTGAGTGATCCTGCTCAAAAATACCACATACCTTCACACTATTATGTGGACACTCTCTAATAAAGTGCTTCTTCCTACAATTGGAGTAGAATATTGGCAGTTCTTTCTAAAATTCAGCCTACTTCTATTTTTCCTGCAAGACATCCAATTGTGAAGACAAAGAGCTAATGATATCACTTTTTAAAATTTTCAAACAAAATACTGATTTCTTCCCTCATGAATTTTCCATTGGATTATTTATATATCTCAACAAAATCATCAAATGATCCTCTTGAACTCCTCATTGAGATATTTCTTGAAGATCCATGTCTTCCTTGCTCAACAAGCTTCTTTAGCTAGATGATATATTTTGTTAGCACATGGATTAGTACACAGGGAAAGAAATTCCTACTTTAAATGAGTTTTGTTGGAACAAAATTTAATTACAATAAATTAAGTCGATGTTTCCCGACTCTTTATAAGGACGATCCCACTTCAGTGTGTCAAAGCGATGCACAAGTTCAACCTCTCATCTTAATGCCCTGTCACCTTATAGTCAAGAACACATGTAACACACTCATGAACCGTGCACCTAAAAAATGAAACAATTCCAAGTATTCTCTTATTCCCTTAATAACATACCCAACAATAACACCAAAATGTCAGGTGAATCAAGTGTCTTAATAAAATAAGTCAATTAAATTAGACATAAATTATCAACCAGGTTAAGTCTTTTTATTTCAATATTATCGTGAAAAGTATACGAAGGAAGCAATTGATAACTTACATTGTCTAATTCTTAATAACTTGGAACTCAATCAAACCAAAACATTTTGTCACTCTTCACACTTGCAGGAATGGAAATCAATCCATAAAACCCACACTTTCAAAACCTTGCTTGCAAATATAGCATTCCACACATAATGTTGGAAATAAAATCAAACTTGTAGAATAAAACAAGACTCATTCATCAAGACCACTCTAATAGTATCAACAATCAAACAATGATAAAAACACTAAGTTAGTGGGGAATGATATGGGAGTAACTATGCCAAAAAAAGAGTAATCTACATTAATATTATGCAAATTAAATTAACAAACAATACCAATAATGTATAAAAAAGAATCTGTAATAGTGATAATTGAAATTATATTAAGAACTGAATTTGAAATTATAATAAGAACTGAATTAAAATAACATGAAAAAAAATGACACAAAAACCCATGGTAAAGAGGAGGGCCCTTCCTCCCTAGTAGGGGGCAGGTGATTCACAGGTCACAAACTAACAACTCAGAGATAAGCCCCGATCGCAAATATT
>JAXQQM020071969.1:0-86553 GCA_034641835.2 Pinus albicaulis | reverse complement strand
GCGACCTACGACCTACCTGAGGTTGTGACCTGTGACTGGGTATCATTCATGACCTGCAACCTATCGGTGTCTACTACCTGTGAAATATGTTCCTTTCAAGGGAGCAACTATGTGATGGAAAGTTTTTTCATCTCTACCTATAGCTAATCTTTGAGGTAGGTCTTCCTAGCTAGGTAAATAGCTACTACTGGAGTAACTTGAGGCATGTCCTCTCCCAATATATGAAAGCACTCTTGGGTGTCTGGAACTAAAGTGTGCCTCTTCCTAGTAATCTAGTTCGATAGTGAGGCTAGCTTGGTGTAAATCTGGATTTGTGTGATGATGTACTGGTCAAGGTTTTCCTTAGAAGCTGGGAAGTTGTTGAGTCTCAAATATGCATCTTTCCTATACACCTTTCTAGACCTTTTTCATTCACCTGAACCTTCTAAGTTGTCAATATCATTGCATACCAATTGTAAAAGAGCATCTAAAATGGTTTTTAACTATGTTTTGTGTCTGCTATTTGATTTAGATTTTTCCTCATTTAGCTGCGGAATCTTACCACTTTCCGCAGCTGCTGCAACTTTTTGCAGTCATTTTGTGAAAGTCTATGTTACAGGTGTCTTCAGGAAATTCGAGCCACATGGGAAAGTCAGAAATGATGTGGACATGGATCGTGTCCTATTGGCTCGGGAAAATTCACCTAAGGAGGTTGCGGTCAAAGGTGGCCTAGTGGAAGTCAACCGTAGAGTCCCACGGTGACAGGACTCTATTTCTCATCACGTGAAGATTTGTATGACCGTTTCTAATTTACGGGAGACACATCAACACCTGTACACAGCTCCATAAGCCGAATCCAGCATCCACTCTTCATATATTTACTCCTCACCGCGGCCATGATGCTGGATCTCTGGACGTGATGGTTCACGTGTCTCTATTAGCACAAACTTTAGGGAATTAGTTATATCACCTTTGTTATAAATAACGCGTTTGTATACGAATAATAGTTAGCCTCCATATAGCTCTGTAATGTAATTGCGTTGCCACTGTGCTGTAATATCATTTCTCTGTTATGACTACATTTTAATATATAAGAAGACTTTGTTTCCAAGCGTAATTCGTATTTGAAGGCTGTTGCCTGAGGTCTATGCAGAGGGCCCCTACACACGCTGAGGTTTTGTGCATTACTGTATAGTTTCTTGTTTTATTTCTTTAAGTTCATTGTACCATAATTCATTCACGTGTTTATACATTGCATCTTTCATGGTATTTATGCTTCATCTCTGTTCATAATCTTTCATACTTTACATTTTACTTCTGTCCATAATCTTTCATGTTTTATGTTATTGTTAACTGATCAGTGTTCTTGTTTCAGATTACAAATAGGCAGCCCAGGCATTTGCATATCTTTTCACTAATGACATGGAATCAATATTGTTCTACTGCTAATTTATTGTTCTTATTTTTTGTTTAATTCCAGTACTGCTTTCTTTATTTCAGTCTTGCACATTTGTTTCAGTAGTGATATTTAGATATATTAAATTTCTCATGTCATTTTTCAGCTACCTCCGAAAGCCACAGCTGGACTGATGGTGAGGGATTGAAGTATGAGTGTGTAGTTTGATATTAGTTTACTTTCTGCAAGTTAGATATATTAAATTGCTCATGTCATTTTCAGTTACCTCCGAAAGCCACAGCTGGACTGATGGTGAGGGATTGAAGTATGAGTGTGTAGTTTGATATCAGTTTACTTTTCTGCAAGTTAGATATATTAAATTGCTCATGTCATTTTCAGTTACCTCCGAAAGCCACAGCTGGACTGATGGTGAGGGATTGAAGTATGACTGTGTAGTTTGATATTAGTTTACTTTCTGCAAGTTAGATATATTAAATTGCTCATGTCATTTTCAATTACCTCCAAAAGCCACAACTGGACTGATGGTGAGGGATTGAAGTATGAGTGTGTAGTTTGATATTAGTTTCTTTTTCTGCAAATTAGATATCAGATTGCTCAAGTTGTTTATGGTTACCTCCGAAAGCCATAGCTGGACTAATGGTGAGGGATCGGAATATAAGTTGATGTAATTTGATTTAGATTTACTTTGTTGCAATTCTTGGATTTCTTTAAGCATAGTTTCTTTTGTGTTTAGACAGCAGCAAGGATAGTTTGGTTTTCATGCTCAATAGTTCACTGTTTGATTTATTAAGCTAGCAGCACATTTTCATTTCCTTTCAGTTTTGTCATTGTATGTTTCAAATTCCTTTTGAAGTTTGAAGTTGGTAAATCATTATAAAGGATATCATTGCCTTGAACAATCATAACCATACTTGTTTTTATTTTAGAATTTCCATCTCACATTAGAAAACCAAAAATGAAAAAAAGGTAAGAAATAGGTTATCTTGCACATATAGTGCGCCACACTTCATCAGCTTACGAATCCCGGATTGATAAATTAATGTAGCAATTTAGGACACACTAAATTGACCAAACAAAAGTCTTGCGAGGCGGCTACTTGTCTGATGGGTACCAAGAAAGCTGGGATATCTTTGGCCACCTCTTCCCTCATCTTCTATGTAACTAATGTCCCCAAGGAAGGGATGTGGTGTACCTGTACCATAGAATCAATGCCACAAATCAGGAGTTCATAGGCTGACATCACCTTCTCTACGACTTTTACAAGCTTGTCCCTGGATTGCAGTTTGATCTATATTTGTACCCTCTCTTTCTGCATGTGGATCCAATCCTTCTTTGGCAGGGTGTCAGGCATCTATGGGTACCTTTCAGACTATTCACCTATATTTTCTAGTGTTGTGGGGGATTCCTTTAGCTGTGCATATCTCTTCCTAGTTTCTTCTTATGCCCCTAGTAAACGGGAGACTATATTTTTTATGGTTAACATCTCCTCGTAAAACTTCTTCATGGCGGTCTCTAAGGTATCCAACTCACCCTGAATGGAATTTGGCAGCCTGATGGCATGAGTAACTGTGAGTTGCAGCATTTTATTTTTTTCTTCTAGAGCCTTCTTTTCTTTTTCTGCCTTAGTTTCCTTTTGCTCGGATGCCTAGATTCTGCCCTACACAAAAAGATCTCCCTGCTCACCCCTATGACATTTTCCTCTGTAGCTGCTGCAAATGTGGTTCCCGCCGATGCTATAATTATGGGATTAGTCTTGGTCTCCAGGACCATGTCCTCTTCTGTGGTTACCGTGAGGGGATCGGCTGGATTCCGTGCAAGGTATTTTCTCCTTTCCTGCCTGATTTTATGAGTGAATTGGTTGTAATATAACCTCATTAGGTTCAGTACATCATCTTCATGCTCCTTCGGGATTCTGATTTTTGAGAGTGGGAGGTGTCCCCCTCTATTGGGAGTTGCAAGGGGTACCTGAATATGTGTAGATCTATTTTTTCCCACGTCTTTGAGGGTTGTGACTTGCTTCCCTCTACCTCCTTGGATGCATCCGCCAAAACCTTCTCAACTTCTTCTTCCTTTCTCTTCTTTTTGGATTCTTATTTATCCTGCTTCTGTTTCAGCCTGTGTTCAACCTTCGTTTTTTCTTGCTCTCCTTCTTCTCTTTTCTTGTTGGCCTCTTCTACTTGTTTCTTCTGTCGTTCTTATTTCTTCCGCTTCTTCTACTGTTCCTCAGCTAGTTTCATTTTTTTTTCTTCTTCCTATTGTTGTGCCAAGGAATCTTGGGATTTTTTGAGCTCTTCCTCTCTTAGCTTCTTTTCAGCCTCTTGCTGTGCTTCGGCCTCTTTTTACCTTCCTTCCTATTGATCCTTAGGATGGTTACTACTTCTAGTATTCTTTGGCTTTTTGGACTTCGAAGATGACGGTCCTCTCACATGGTTCTTCCTCTTAAAAATGTCTATCCTTTCTTCTAGAGTTTGATCATCCTGACTCTCATGATTTCCATTGAGGTCGAATTATTAATTATGAGCGGCTCCTCTATCTGCATTGTACCAGTTTCTAACCCGTTCTTCAACAAGGCATTTTGTGTGCTGGTAGTTCCACTTAAGCTTGGCCAACTTGCAATGTGCAGGGACGATCCTTTCAGGATCATAAGACCTATGGGCAAGGGTTACGAAGTGAAAACATTTGATGCCTTCCACCTCCGCTTCCACTTCATTGAAGTATTTGACAGTGTAGGCACCGATATTAAGTGGGAGGGTAGGCAATGGTTTCTTCTTACATTTTCTTAGGGTCTTGGAGAAACCAATCATCATTTGATAGAGCACCTCTTGTAGTAGCAGTTTTTCAGTGAAGAACTTGGGTAGTGCATGAGATGCCTTGAATGATCTGAAGACCTTGATAAAAGTACTCTTTGGAATGGGGAACCAGTTAGCTACCTTTATTATTGTCTCCATAGCTTGACTAGACATGAAAGAGGGATATTTACTGAAAAGATGGTGGTAGAGAATAGGGATAAACTTTTCTAATATGGATTCCATATCTTTCTTGTATCTAGTAGCCCAAAACACATTCAAATCTCTATGGTTGGGACCACCACGCTTCGAATCCCACTTGTGCAACCACTCCTCAGAATTACACCATGCACACACTGCATCTAAGAGGTAGCAGGCCATGTAGAATTCTAATGTGAATCCTTCTTTTGGTACCTAGGCTGCTAATATGTTTGCTCTGAGAGCCGATATTACTAAGTATTCCTAGTTGAAACGAGTGTTATAGGAGGTGATCACATACGTGAGTGGGAGCCATGTTCCACTAAAAGCAGTGGCATCCTTCTTGCCAAAAAATCTACACATCATCGCTGCCACGAGCTTGTAGACCTTCCTAAGGCCATCAATTTTGTATTCATGATCCTTCTTCCCTTTAAAGTTATCAGGGTCCTCCCACCAACCCTTCAAGTATTTTCGTACTAGTACTTCATGTGTGGTGACCCATTCGGCATTGAAAGATTCCTCCCTAGCAGGGAGTGCATAGTATACCTCTATGTATTTTCTAGTTAGATTGGCAAAGGTCTTCCCTAAGTTGTCATTCATGACCTAAAACTTGGAATCGACCTTCTGGAGGATTCATTCGACTACTTCTGCACATGGGAATATTGGTGGGTGGGCGCCCACATAGTGAAGCTTGGAACTTTTGGCTTGAACGTATACCTGTAGGTCTGCAAGATCCTCTAGGAATTCTTTCTTTTTGAACTTCTGGTAGACTTGATACTAGGTTATCTTATCACCTTGCTTGAAGAAACAAGCAATGTCTCCATTGATAGGGGGTGGTGAAGGAGGCATGTCTCCTCCTGATAGCTCTATTTATGGGCTTTTGTCTCTCTTTTGAACTACTAGAATCCCCATATCACTTGAGGCCAAAGAGATGGAGACACACTCAATCTCGACTTCGATATCTCTTGGCATGTTCAGAAAACAATCCCATGATAAGATGGATGACATGAAAACAAAAAATAAATGGATTCGATAGACCTGTTAAGGATTTGGCTTCTCAATTTAGGTCAGTACGACCTCTGCTGGTAACTATATCTGGGATTAGGAAGGCTTGCGACCCGGCGACTTCGCAACAAGGTTGCATGGTCGCAAATTCGCGACCGCGTGAATGATTCTGACTTTGCGACTCTTTGACTTGGCGACCTGCGACCAAGTCGCAAGGTTGCAAAGTCATGAGCACATGGTCTATCAATACTTTGCGACCTTGTGACTTTGTTTCTTAGCGACCAGGTCATGAGGTCGCAAGGTCACATTAGGGATTTCTTAGGAAAAATGGGAAATTGCGACCAACGAGGGAAGATATTGAAAGTATGGAAAAACTCGAATGCAGGGGGGAAACCAGAGTTGGAAAATGCACAATAAGGCCATAGAGGGATGCCTATTATGGATTGAGGAAAAAAGGGAAGGTTAAAAAGGGTCCTGGTATGATGGTATTAGAAAAGGTAAGGTGAAACTCTAGCTGGAGTGATAGTGAGATATGGGGTTGCAAATGAATGGGATCAAGGGAAATTAATAGCCCATGGCTGGAGAATGTAAGGCAACAAAAACTAAAAAATGAAACAACAGGAGGTTTAGTCAACTTACCCAGGAAAATTTTTTCTCTGATTAGCTCGTCTAACATCTCGTTTGCTCTATCATGTAGGTCAAATGTGACCTTCCCAACCCTTTTATTTATAAAGGGGTCGCACGTGTTGTCATTAATGGAGGTCGCAAACTCACAAATCGGGACTAGTTAGGCAAGGATGCAACCTTGCGACCTTGCGATTTGGCAACCTGCATGTTGCAAGGTCATGAGATTGCATAGTCAAAAATGTGTATTGTTGTTCAAGATTGCAAGCTTGCGAGCAAGCGACCTAGAGGTCGTTAGGTCGCAAGGTCGCGTAGTCACAACTTTCTAAAATTTTCAAGGGGGGCGACCTTGCGACTTTGCAACCAACTTCAAAAAGTTAGAGTTATCAATTGGTTCTGAAGGAACATGCTGGAGGTGAAATTTCTCAAGGTTCATGGCTGAGGGTGAGACACACTTGCCTTTATCAAAGCAGTCAGGGGTTCGGAAATTTCAAATGGTTGCCAAATTTCGGAGGGTGTTGTAGCGGCTACAAGAAAACAATTAGGACAAAATATTTCCAAAGCCAACCATACCCCTATTATACATTTGAAATACCAAGTCAACCTCAACTAAGAATGGCTACATTTGGTTATCCTGGAGGTGTGCCAATTCCAACTGCTCTAGCTATCCCAGGTTTTCCTGGATACCCTTCTCGAGGTACTGGTCTCGTCCCTTAGTGTTATAAATTTACTAAGAAAGAACCTAACACGAGGTTACCTTTGATAATAACTTTATCTTTTCCACACTTGTCTCCGTTAATGAATTACCTAACTTAGTATCTTCGATTTTTGCCCGCTATACCTACTAAGTTTCCTAGCGATATTATGAAGTTTGAAGGAAAACCTGGAGAGGACGCCATGAACCATGTTATTCCATATCATCTTTGGTGTGCATCCAACTCCTTGATCAATGATTCCATATGTTTAAGACCTTTTCAAAGAACTTTGATTGGCTTAGCCACGAAGTGGTACATTGAGTTACAACGAGGTTCTTTCAACAATTTCAATGCCTTAGTAACTACTTTCCTTACTCATTTTTAGTTATCGGTTCATTATGATAATGGCACATAACATTTTACTTCACTTAAACAAATTATGTATACGTAAATTTCAAATCACTTCCACGAATGACGACGTAGACACTGTTTAGTCCATTTTTTCATCCCATTACAAGAATTTTCAGGTCTAAAATGGGCCTCCTAAGGAAATTATAAAATAATACTGGAAATAATAAAATAATATTTGATGACATCATCAAATTTTAGAGGGAAAAAAGAAAAAGCTACTTTTTCAACTCATATTTTAAACTTATCTTCCAAAGTTTTTACTCAAATTTCGAGCGAGAATACTTGTTGGATGAAAAATTTAATTCCTCATCCATGGAGTACCCATGTTGCATACTTTTGATAGACTCTGCTACACAAAAAATGATAAATACATGAAAAACATGATTGCAATCATGATTTTCATGTATTGGTGTACCAGGGTCCATTGAAAGTATGCAACATGGGTACTCCATAGATTAGGAACAAAATTTTGCATCCAACGAGTACTCTCGCTCAAAATTTGAGTAAAAAACTTTGGGAGATAAGTTGAAAATACATGTTAAGAAAATTAGTTTTATTATTTTATTATTTTTTAATATTTTTACCCTTTTTCTTAAAAAATGGTGAATCATTCCCCATGGTTGACATCATCGTATTGAATCCTATTGATTCTTATAAAGTTTATTTTGGTTGTACATTTTTTTTAGGAGGCACATTTTAGACCTAAAAATTCCCCTAATGCTGGATGAAATTCTCCCTAAATGGTTTATCAAATCATTACTCCCTAATATTACTAAAGATGTAGCTAAAGGAGGCGTTGCAACAAAAGAACGGGTTATCACACAAGCCCAATATATAGACCTTGTTTACACATAGTTTGGTACTTTGTATGAAAAAATTCCTCATTTACCTCATCTAGGTCAACTTACTACAACTACTTCTGGTTGTCATGTTGCAAATGTTGTAATCAGTACAGTTAATACATAAAAGAATAAAAAGAAATAATCCAAATATACTCTGCCAACCATAAATTTAATTTATTCACCCAAAGGAGACTCTTCTCTAGAAATATCTGTCAAAATCCATGTTGTAGAATTATCTACTGCCAAAACCAAATCGTTCAAAAATAAGAAGAAAGGGAAGGTTATAAATAGAGAAAAAAATTCTCCAAAATGGAAACAAGAAAAAATCAAACCGCCTGATGAAAAAATGAAACCTTGCTATCTCTCTCTTGTCTGTAACAAGGATAAATACACAAAAGAGTGTTCATATCAGTCTGAGGTATCTAAATTTGTTAATGGTTTTCCCACACTTATTGTTCTTAAATATCCTTTCTCATCGAAATATATTAAAATGATCGTATCTTCTCCCAATTCAGCGGTGGATATCCTGATGGTGTCCTAGGTCATGGTTGCAATGCGATCTGAGGACTATGGACCAAAGAGTCCTGTAACTCAAAATGAGACTTAATCATCCAATCAAATCTACTATCAACTCCTCCTATTTCCGAACAATTAGACATCGAGAAACCTAGTCTGGATTTAGTAATTAAATCATGTGCCAAAGGTGTACTTCGAAAATTGGCTTTCAATAAAACAACCGAGAGCCCTTCAAAACTACAATATTGTTGAATATATGGCCCTGTCACCTTCAGCAGTTTTGGCCCTCAAAGTGCTGCGACCTTGCTCAGATCAGAGGAAGTTACTATTATTATCTATTGGAGCGATTTACCCTCAATATTCTAATCGTATCATCTTTGATATCTAGAACTTTTACGTAGACTCCCTCACCAAATGGATTTTCAAATACATGTTTTAGTAAAATCTAGGAGTTTTTTGCACAATGATTCACAAGGGAGAATCTATGTGCATTATGTCCTTATCTTGTTGAAAAACTATTGCTTCTCCACCAATAAATCAATCACTAATTATTCTCAAGGCCTTTGATGGAAGACGTTTTCTTCCATTTGGAATACTCCAAGATTTACCAGTAGAGGTATAAGGAAATACCGTTGCGGTTGAGGTGGAAGTCGTTGATGTTCCTCTTGACTACAACCTTCTGTTACGTTGAAGTTGGTTGTATGCTATGACCGTTGTCGTTTCATTAATATTTCTATTAATCATGATTCCTCATAAAGGAAATATTGTTAAAATTGATCAGTTGGCTTACTACACTTCCAATCCTACCTCCACGAATAGTATCCAACATGTTGGAAATATGGTTATCCATCATGAAGATTATGGAGTAGGACTAGTTAAAATTTCCGCTCTTATGGGAACTTTCACTATACCTTCTCCTAATGTGCCTCAAACTATTTCCAATATTAGCATCACTACATCAAGCACAATGTCATTTCACGACCCATGGATTATGCCTTTAGAAATTGAATTGGACTACTATGGCGATGAAATTCCTTTGAGTACATATGAATCGATATATGTAGTGGTGCAATCACTTTCTGATATTTCATTAACTGATACTGATCAATTGAATGTGGTCAATGATGATTATTCTTCTCTACGAAATTCAACGACAACATCATTTTTTTTATCCTTTTCAACACACATTTTTGAGTGATGAAAATATTTAAGAGATTTTGTGATTGGATGAATTACCTTGGGATGATCTTCATCATCAATCCTCTTTTCTACCAGACCTTGATAGAGTCCAAAATTAATTTTCAACGATATTTCCAATTGACTATGTTAAATAACCTCAAAATCCTACATCAATCCTTCATTCGGATTCTGAGACGAATTTAGGAGATATTTCAACGATAATTCCAATTGACATATCAATGAAACCAAGAATAACCGAAAAAATTCACATAGGTGTTTCATGCTCAATTGATGAAATTAACATGTAAAAAGCCCTGTTTCAGGAATTCCGTGAAAATGTTTCCTCGTATTACGAAGAGACACCAGAAAATTGATCCTAAGATTTTGATTTGTGAAATTAAGACATACTTGGATGCAAAACCTATTAGACAAAGATTACGTCCAATATATCCCCAAAACGTTGTTGCTAATATTAAAGTTGAAGTTGAAAAACTACTTCGTGCAGGATTCATTTATCCTATTCCATTGACAGATTGGGTATCTGACATAGTTACGGTGATCAAGAAACAAGGAACTATCAGAGTATGTGCCGATTATAGGGATATTAATAAGGCTTGTCCCAAATGAAATCATCCCAACCCTTACATCGACCAAATTTTTAATGATTGCGCCAAAAATGAAATATTTTCATTTATGGATGAATTTTCTCGTAACAATCAAATAAACATACTACCTACCAATCATCCCAAAACAACATTTTATGTCAATGGGGGGAATTTTCATATTTAAAAATACCTTTTGGACTGAAAAATCTTGGTGCAAATTTTCAACGAGTTATGTCTTACGCATTTCACGACATTAAACACATTGTGAATCTCTACTTGGATGACTTACCTGCTCGTTATTTGTGCAAAAAAGATCGTCCTACACATTTACGTGCCACCTTTATGAGAATTAGGCATTACAATATTCGTTTGAATCTACACATATGTGTATTGTGTGTACAATTAGGATGATTTCCTGGTTTCATTGTATCTAAAGAAGGCGTTTGTGTCGACCCTTTGAATGTTAAGGCCATTTTTAATTTACCTCTTCCTTCTACTCTTTTCGAACTCGAGAGTTTCGAAGGGAAAGCAAAATTTCTACATTGTTTCATCCTTAAATATGCGGAGTTAGCTAAATGTTTCACTTGGTTATTAAAATATGATGTTCATTTAATTTGGGATGAGCTTTCCGATGAAGCTTTCGATGCACTTAAACGTGTGTTTACCTATGCATCGTTGTTACATCCACCTAATTATCACCTAGATTAATTTTTTTATTTAGCTATTTCTGATTCAAACATTGGAATGGTTTTAGTTCAAGAGGTTGACTCCAACAATTAACATGTGATCTATTACTTAGTTTAGAACCTTACACTGACAAAGATCATGTATTCGCATGTGGAGAAATTGTCCTTTGCAGCTGTTCAAGTTGTCCAAATATTTTGTCATTACATACTATTACGTAAAACAAAGATGTTATCTAATTAAAACCCTACGATGTACATTTTTATGAAACAAATTCTCGGTGGAAAATAATCTAAAGAGTTTGATTTGGAATTTGGAAAATCCAAATCCAAGAAATCACTAGTCTTCGTTGAAATTATGTGTGACTTTCTCTAAACTGAATATGAAACTGTGGTAGACGACCATCTTCCCAATGAATATCTTTCACTAATCACCACATTATATACTTGGTATGGAGATATCATTATATATATTCAAACCTAAACCTTCCAGCTTGAAATTTCGTGATGTGATCAACGTAGGATTCGATACCAGTTTCAACAATACAATATTGCTAGCAACACTATTTACCGCCATGGTGTTGATTCTATTCTTTGACGTTGTTTAACTCATGAAGAAGATGAAAGAGTTTTAAATGACTTCCATTCTGGATCATATGGTGGTCATATGTCTGGTTTTCCATAGCCCAAAAGATATTGCGCACTAGCTATTACTGGTCATCACTCTTCAAATATTGTATCCTTGAGGTTACAAAATGTCACAATTATCATATTTTCCAATCATATTTGTCGGTCCATTTTAAAAAATGCAGCGTTTATTTCATTACATGTAACCCTCACTCGACCAAGGGGCATGGGTATATTATTCTCATTGTAGATTACTTTACCAAATGGGCCTAAGCGACGCCTACATTCAAGGCTGACGGTGAAACTGGAGCTATTTTCATATTCAATCATGTAATTTCTAGGTTCAGTGTCTCTCAAGCTATCGTTATGGACCATGGTATCCATTTTCAAAAAATTATGATGACAAAACTTTCCACTCAGCTCAGTCTACACCATGATAATTTGATGCCATAATACCCATAGGCCAATGGCCAATTTGAGGCTATAAACAAAGTTTTAAGAAATATCATTAAACGGATTGTAGGAAGCCGCAAATCAAATTGGCACACCATGATTTTTTCTACACTGTGGGCATAGCATACGTCTACAAAAACATCTATAGGGTTTACTCCTTTTGAACTCGTTTATGGTTTAGAAGTTTTTATACCCACTGAATGTGAAATTTATTTGCAAAAACTAGCCATTGAGTTATTACCAACTACCTATGAAGAGGAAAAATACTTCTTATACTTGGCACAGTTTGACGAGACTCGTCGCACCGCTGCAATAGTTGTTGAAGCTCATAAAAAAACATGTTAAGGCACAATATGATCAAATAGTTAACCCTCATATCTATTCAAAATGTGACATAGTATTAGTATACGATTAGTCTCATGATAAACTACGCGCTGGTAAATTTGAACCAATGTGGCATGGCTATTATATTGTTAAGAATGTGCTTGAAAAATGGGCCTATGAAATAGTTGATTATGACAGTGTCTCGTTATATAAGCTTAGAAATTATCTTATCTAAATATATATTATGCATGATTTATCTTGTCAAAATTTTCATTGTACATTAGTTTCATTTTTAGCAAAAGTGTGCCTTAGATTAGTTATTTTTCTTGGAGATTTTCTACTGCTTTTGTTATTTATCATCATTACTCTCAATATTTTAGATCTTGACATTCCCTTAGACTTACATTGGCTTTGCTGATGGCGCCTGTCGTAGTACACAGAACTTATATTTCACTTCTTGGGTTATCTATTCATCGACTAATGAGTTAGTTTCTCTTCATGGGATTTTCCTCAGACAAACAACGAAAAACAATGCAAAATATAGCATAATCATTGAGCTATTATTTCATGCCATTTCATTTTTCATTTGATATTTGATTGATACGTTATATTCACAACTCACTCTGTTACATTTGAACGGTGGTGATGCAATAAAAAATCCATTATTGTTAAGAATTTTTCTTGGGGTCTGTCTCTTAGAAATACAGTTTGATTACACTGAACATGAACACATTTCAAGAAGTTTAAACATGTTAGTTTATGAATTATCTAATCAAGTTTTAAATAGATATTTGTAGTGATGAGTGTAAACAAAAATAATATTCAATCGATATTGAACATGATACTCATAGACCAAAGAAGTAATATCATTAGCTCAAAATAGTTGTTTAGTATAGTGTGTCAGAAAATATACATCATCTATGATCATAGGTAACAAACACCTTATGATCTAAACATATTGAAACAAAAAGAAAAATTACATCTAAATCAACCATCAACTATCCATGATGATGATCATTATAGCAAAGTATAGCACGTGCCACTCCACACAAGTATCACCTAAATGGACCACGAACCCAAGTCACATGCCTCTGATATCTGAGAGGAAAATTATATGTCCTAGTATTTTAGATATCAATGGTCAACCTCTCCAGGTTGTGTTCCAACTCTATGAGGACCTCAACTGCATCAGTCTATGGTGGAGTTGCTACTATAGGTTGTGATTCTCATTTATTAAAAGGAAGAAGCACCATTGGTCATGTTGGGAAAAACTTTGCATTAAAATGTTTTTTTATTATCAGTATTGGATGATAAAAAATCAAATAAAAATTATAAATAATACAAACTCAAAATGATACTTTTTACTTGACCCATCCCATTGTGGTCCAGGTGGGAGAGTTGTGTTGGGGTCACCCCTGAAATCAACCCCTGCATAAGGAAAGTCCTCAATTATGAATATGTGGATTCTTAGCCATATGAAAAACTGAGGTGCATACTAGACCAGAAGACTGCATCACGAACATGGTGAGCCATCAATGAAACCCATCACAACATTCTAGGATCCCTCAGTCTCGTCGAATCCACTAATAGCTATTGTGTTACAAGGTGTGGGATTCTCTCTAAGGAAACATATATGATAATGACACCATAGAAAAAGTTCTTCAGCTTACCATTATTTTCTCGCGTGAGATGTCCTTTCATATTGAATAGTACTCCTTTGCACTAGTTGGATATTGTTCCCTTGGAATAGTCAACAACCACTTGAATTTATGCTTTGGTATCCCCATGTGCACCTGTGCTACCACATAATCGAGTGACTGTGAAAGAAATTATTTCGAGGTCAAGTTAATCAATTGTCTTTATATCGATTTGACCATCCTTCAATTGTGAATCTTGAGTGAATATTAAACCATATAGGAATCATTACGTAATCCATCTCGACATGTGCCAAAGAAGGAAATTTATCTTCCCATACAAGGAAAAACTGGTTAGGAAATAAATATCCTCTATACCAATCATGAGCCTATCATCCCCAATGATGAAACATTTTTCCTGGACATCCCAGGCATTAACCAACCAAGTCATGAGCTACACTTGGGCCTTCATTCCTTGTATAGACCAAAATCTGTATAGACCACAATTATTTAATACTTGAAGCATTTCTAGGCTATGAATGATTTCATTATCATCCGATTCATGCTTCTATTATCTCCACTCAAGAAAGTTTTTTTCAAATTTCCTACAAAAAATCATTTAGAAACATTAGAAAATGCTTGGGAGAACTTAAAGAAATTTTTATGTAAATAATACCATCTTTTTTAAACCCCATGGAACTTGGATAGTTCTCATTCGTAGACAACATATTTTTGTGCATGATCTATGTATAAAAACATCGATAGCACGATGATTTTTTGTGTTAAAAAGTCATCGAGGTACACAGGTTCTGTCCAAAAAACATGCACACCCCCAAGGATGGATTCTAAAAAAGAAATCGTCAAAAAATAAATATGGAAGCTTAAAATGAAAAAGTAAATAGATAGAATGTAAGACAATGAAGAGATTAAATATCTAGAAGTGATAGTTCATAAAATGGTTTGTCGGTCCTCCGGATATCAGTTTCAAAAGATCTATGGTAAAAACTCCTTTTTACTGCTTTGGAATTCAAAAGGTAAAAATGACTTGTTATTTCCAACTTTTTATAGGTTTTCATGAATATAATAATAGTATTTTATTCGTTTTGACCTTTAGAAGCTCAAATTTTGAACATTTTTACCATGATTCAGAAACAATTATTATAATTTTTGAGTTTTTGTGCAAAGAATAGGGTGTGCTTAAATAAAAATAATTTTGACGATAGAGTAAACTTTTATCACTTTTTCAGGCTCTCAAAAAATTTTAAAAAGAGAAAACATGGAGTACTATTTTAAGACCTTTTTCATACTCTCTAAACATGAAAATATTGTCGAGCACCTGACAATTTGAACTCATTAAAATAAATGAATACTCGTCTATTCAGTATAATTCTACCCCTTTTCTAGGCTGAAGTAGACTAATTACTAAAAAGGTGTACGTTTACTAAACATGGTCAATCGAGTTCTCTCATACATAATTTTATCCTTTTTCGGGTTGAAGAGACGAAACTGACGAAAAAGAAAACTATGGAGTTCACTTATGTTTTTCTTCTAACTCCCTAAAATTTAAAAACACCAAGCTAATCATATACCAGAATCATTATAATTAAACAACACAAGAACCATCAATTACAATGGAACCAAACCACTTCTTCTTAGGCTTTGTTAAAATTACTGATATGGAGTCATCTGAAGGATGAGCTTACACAACAAGAAAAATTTATCCTCCTCAAGATTAATAAAAATAAAGAGGTACTTGTCAATAAGGTAGAGGAAAAAGTGAGAAAAAGATTTCATATTTTATAATCATTTAAAAATTAACATATCACTCTTGAACACGACACTTTGTCGCACTCATGTTCAGGTTAGTTAATCCTTTTAATTACTCTTAATCAAACCTTATTGAAATTCTTTAGTAGATTTTGGATATTATCTTTAAATTAAATACTTCCAAGTCAATTACAGTGTCATTACATGTTCAAGGGAAAGTTCAACTTCAATTCATATTCATTGAAAATATTTGTCCCCATTCATATTGACCATGTCTCAGAGAATCCTTGCAAAATATTTCTTCAAAAATTGACAAAATATTTTTCTGTTGTAGGCCCTCTTGTGACAGATCACTTCCTATCAACTTCGTCTCATTATCCAGGAAGTTGATCTAGATATTCTTTCAATATATCGAAATATGCATGCCTTAATGGTAGGTTTCTCGCCTTCGATGACATGTTTTAATCATTAGTATTCGCTCGAATCACTCTATGAATGTTCAACTACAAATCATTCATTAACCATTCATAGATTTTACTAAGGGAATTTGAGAGCCATTTTCATTACTGGTGGTTTCCCTCACACTTGTTAGCGATTTTCGTCATTGACCAGTAATCAAGTGGGTTTTCCCATGTTCGACCTTGAAACAATCAATCACATGAATAGATTTGTACTAGTTCATGAAGTGGAAATCAACACCCTAGATCTAGTTTCAACCATCTATGCTGCGAGGAGTTATGTATTCATAATACAACATACTTATTCATGACATATGGCGGTGTCCGTACTGTGTCTAATTTTGATGTAATTCTAAGTCGTATATGTACAAAAACATATAGTTAGTTATTCTCTGAGTATGGGAATTCATACCTTAGTGATGATTCTATATCTACATTGAATGTTTCTTACATGTTTTCGACTGATTTCTTTGATCCAATCCTTGGGATGATAAAGGGCCTCACTCTCTTGAAATATTTTCTCAGACTTCACATTTTAGGGGGAAATATGTTACACATCATTTTCTCACCATGACATTTGACTGTCAATATGGATCTATCACCATCCATACTCATGCTTCCTTAGAATTCAAAACATTTATATTCCTTAACAAAGTCTTAGGAACTAGGAAAAATCTCTTGAAAATTATTAAAGGTTGTATGTGCACTTTTTGCAGTCACTTCATGTGCATGCGCTAATATTCCTACCTTTATATGTGGATATTTGCACTCTATTTGGCCATAAAACCTACGCACCCCATTTAAAAGAAAGTAAAAATGAAAAGTAACTTCTAGAAGCATAATTGGGTGCATATTGTTGCAACAAAAATCTTCGCTTTTTTCTAGTTAGAGATATATCCCTCCAATTATAGAACATATCCCCATGGATGAGGGAACCCTAATCCCTTTATTAGAGGATCTCATCCTTCTATTGATGGATTTAAAACCTCCTGAGTTCCTGCTATAAATTGAGTTGAAACTTCAGGGTTAGGGGTAGATTGTAAAATGTACATTGGAAATAGTACTTTGTAGATCGTGCATAGTACATAAGATTTCACTGATGATAAACCTATGCTGGTCATTCTTGAAAGGAAATATTGTCAAACCAAAGGGCACGAATGTGAAGGAATACAGGAGAAATATGTACGACATCAAGGCTTAGGTTGCAAGTTTTTTTATTTATATTATTGATAATATAGATGGATAACTTTTTATCATTGTGTTGTTTTTAGATTCATTAAAACAATGAAAATTCTTAATCTCCTTGATCATTAAGTTAAACTTGTGTTTGGATTATTATACACTGCAGGTGCTTTTGATTCTTTGCATATTTGTGATTGCAGATTCTTATAAGCATTGAAGGGCTTCTTTGGGAGAAAAGGCAAGGTCTACATCAAACATATTGTTGAAAGGTAGGGGTGTTAAGCTATTCTCTCTAAGTTTTGATAATATGAACGCTAATACTTTAGGGAAAAAGATATTCAAATGGTTCTTTGTTTCTAGTTATGTATTGGAATACTAGGGAGATAGCTCTTGTCCGCAAGAGGGATTTATCAACAAAAAACTTGTTTATGAAGATGAACCTCATTATTAAGATTGAAACATCACCAAAAAATAATTCTATGTGTTTAATATGAAATTTAGTCTCAAACAATTATTATGGATCACAAAAGTTTGATATTAAAAAAAAAAACCCTAATCAATAAAAAAAATATGATAGTTAGCAAAAAAATTAAAGTGTGTATATCCTTGATATAGGATATATCGGAACACCTAGGGAATGGAAATGAATACAAGTTTATATCTTTATATATGATCAATAGAGTTTAATTACAAGAAACATTGCACCATATATAGTAGGAAGGTGTCGAAAATTTTCTTATAAATGAATTGGTGGAAGAGTTATAATTGGCATGAAGGAATACATATAATCTATACATGGAGTAAAGTGTTCATAAGATATTGTTAAACATGTATATAGAAAAAGAAACATGAGTGAAAGAGTGGTTGAAAACTCCATATTACATAAAGTAAAATATATGTACTTATAGATTTGTTTTGGCATACTCAAGGATGTCATTTCATAAAACCTGTATAAATATACAATGCACTTATGAATAAATAAATAATACACACATATATAGAATGACTCACATATGACTATGGAAATTGCATTTAAAAATGGCTATGAGTAAATCCGCATGGCTAGCATGAGTAGGCCTCAAATTACATGATAGATAAGACCAATGAAAGAATCAATGGGTTATGAAAAATTCTTAAAAAAAAGGTATCCTTATGGGAAACACCACTATAATACTTTTACAATAGTATAAAAGTTAAGAACCCTAGTATAAACCATTAGAATGGAGATGGTGGTAAGAATATAAGGTATCTAAAATGTTTGAAAACCATAGTGATTATGTTGGTGTTGTAAGAATTCCCTTCACAAAATTTTGGAAATTAAAGAGAATTCTCTTTGACCTCCTTGATTAAATAGTCACAAAGGCCAAATTTCCAATTCCCTAAATTCCCTAAATTTTTGGGTATGTGAATGTGAAACGATGAATTTACTAGAGAAGTTACATCAAAATGAGCCAAAAATTATGGTAGATGATGGAAAATAACAATTATACAAGGAAAAGAAACATGAAAAGAGGGTACAGAGAAATTATTGATTAATTTTTCTATTCAAAATCTATTAGGAAGTTGGGAAATCAAAATATATTAGAAAGTTCGGAAACCGAGATAGAATATCATAATATGGAGCGATGTGGTAGGGTTACTGCTAAAATCAACCCCTGCATAGGGGAAGTCCCCATTCATGAATATCTGGATTCTTAGCCATATGAAAAACTGAGGTGTATAACAGACCATAGGACACCCATCACTACCTTACAGAGCCATCAACGAAACCCATCACAACGTTCGAGGATCCCTCGGTCTCGTGTGATCCACTAACATCTGCTCAGGTACAAGGAGTGAGATTCTCTCTAAGGAAAAATATATGAGAATGGAACCATAACGAAAGTTCTTCAACTTACCCTCTTTTTCTTGTGTGAGATGTCCTTTCAGATTGACTAGTACTCCTTCGCACCAGTTGAATATTGTTCCCTCGGAACACTCAACAACCATTTGCATTTGTGCTTTGATAGCCACATGAGGAGCCTTGCTACCACATAATCAAGTGACTGTGAAAACAATTATTTTGAGGTGAAGTCATTCGATGGTCTTTATATCGATTCAACCATCCTTTAATTGTGAATCCTGGGTGAAATATTGCACCATATAGGAAGCAGTAAGTAATCCTCTTGGATGTGTGTCAAACAAGGAAATGTATCTTCCCCTTCAAGGAAAACTAGTAAGGAAATAAATATCCTCTATAGCAATCATGAGCCTATGATCCCCGATGATGAAACATTTTTCCTGGACAGCCCATGCATTAACTGACCAAGTCATGAGCTACACTTGGGCCTTCATTCTTTCTATAGACCAGAATTGGTATTGAGAACACCTATTTAACACTCAAAGCATTGTTGGGCTATCAATAGCTTCATTATCACTCGATTGATGCTCACATTTTCTCCACTCAAGAATGGTTGTTTCAAATTTCCTACAAACGACCATTTAGAAACATTAGAAACCCTTTGGGAGAACTTAAAGAAACTTTTACGTAAATAAAACCGTTTTTTGAAAAACCCACGGAACTTGCGCAATTTTCTTTCTTAGACAGTGTATTTTTGCGCCCGATATATGTATAAAAATTGTGGTGGCATGGTGATTTTTTGTGTTAAAAAATCATGAGGATGCACAGATTCTATCCCAAAAACCTACGCACCCTCGAGGGCAGATTCTAAAAAAAAAATTCTCCAAAAAAATAAACTTGAAGCTTAAAATGAAAAATTAAATGGATTAAATGTTAGAAAATGAAGAAATTAAATGTATAGAAATTATGGTTCCTGAAATAGTCTCTCGCTCCTCCCGATATAAGGTTCAAAAGATATATGATAAAAACTCCTTTTTACAGCTCTGGAAATCAAAAAGTAAAAATGACTTTTTATTTCCACTTTTTATAGGTTTTACATGAATAAAATAATATTTTTTATTTCTTTTGACCTTTAGAAGTTCAAATTTTGAATATTTATACCATGATTGAGAACATATTATTATACTTTTGATTTTTTGTGCAGAGAATAGGTTGTGTTTAAAAACAAATAATTTTGATAATAGAATAAACTTTTATCACTTTTTCGTACTCTCAAAAAATTTGAAAAAGCGAAACCATGGAGTCCTATTTTATGCCTTTTTTCATACTCTCTAAACATGAAAATATTGTTGAGAACTTTACTATTCCAACTTGTCAAAAAAAATAAATACTCTTCTATGTATAATTTTACCCCTTTTCCGGACTGAAAAAGACTAATTACGAAAAAGGTGTACATTGACTAAGCATGGTCAATACAATTTTCTCCTACATAATTTTATCATTTTTCGGGTTCAAGAGACCAAAATTATGAAAAAGAAAACTTTGGAGTTTACTTATGTTTTAATTCTGACTCCCTAAAATTTAAGAACATCGAGTTAATCATACATTGGACTCGTTAAAATTAAATAGAGCACTACCCATCTATTACAACGGGATTGAACCACTCATTCTTAGGCTTCGTTAAAATTATTGAGATGGACTCATCCGAAAGATGAGCTTACACAACAAGAAAATTTTATCCTCCTCAAGCTTCACAAAAATAAAGAGGTACTTGCAAGTAAGGTGGGGGGAAAAGTGAGAAAAAGAAACCATAATTTATACTTATTTAAAAAGCAAAATATCACTCTTGAACATGACACTTTGTCACACTTGTGTCTGGGTTGGGTAATCCTTTTGTCTTACTGTTAATCAAACCTCATTGAAATTCTTCACCCGGTTTGGGGTATTATATTTAAGTGAAATGCCTCCAAGTAATTTACAGTGTTACTATGTGTTCAAGAGAAAGGTCAACTTCAATTCATGATTCATTGAAAATATTTGTCTCCATTCGCATTAACCATCTCTGAGTTAATCCTTGCAAAATATTTCTTTAAAATTTGACATAATGGTTTCATGTCATAGGCACTCTTGTGACGGATCACTTCCTATCAAATTTAGCTCATTATCTACGAAGTTGATCTAGAAATCCTATCAATACCTCGAAATTCGCATGCATCAATTGTAGGTTTCTTGCCTTCGATGACATGTTTTCATCATTTCTCTTCGATCAAATGACTTTATGAGTGTTTGACTACAAATAAGTCATTCACATTTCATAGATTTTACTCAGGTACTTTGAGAGCCATTGTCATTACTGGTGGTTTCTCTCACACTTGTTAACGGTTTTCATCATTGATTGGTAATCAAGTAGTTTCTACCATGTGTGACTTCGAAATAATAAATGACATGGATAGATTCATACTAGTTCGTGAGGTGGAAGTCAGGACACTAGATGTAGTTTCAACCATCTAGGCTAGGAGGATTTATGTATTCACAATACAATAAAATTATTCATAACAAATGGCGGTGTCCATACTATCTCTACCTTTTCTTTAATTCTAAGTCATATATGTACCAGAACATATAGTTAGTTTTTCTTTGAGTATGGGAATGCCTAGCTTAGTGATGATTATATATTTGCATTGAATGTTTATTATAGGTTTTCGACCGATGTCTCCGATCCAATCTTTGGGATGATAAAGCACTTCACTCTCTTGAAATATTTTCTCAGACTTGGCCCTTTATGACGCAATCTGCTACACGTCATTTTGTCACCATGAAATTTGACTATAAATATGGATCTATCACCATCCATACTCATGCTTCCTTAGAAGTCAAAACATTTATATTCTTTAACCAACTCTTGGGAACTAGGAAAAATCTCTTAAAATTTCTTAAAGGTTGTTTGTTAGCTTCTTGCAGCCACTTCATGTGCATGTGCTGATATTACTATCCCTATCTATGGGTATCTACACTTTTTTTGGCCATAAAACCTGCGCACCCCATTTAAAAGAAATGAAAAGTGAAAATTAACTTGTAGAAGCATAGTCGAGCACATATTCTTCCAACTAAAATTCTCATGAGTTTCATCAGTTCGAGATATATCCCTACAAATATGGAACTTATCCCCATGGATTGAATAACCCTAATCCCTTCATTAAAGGATCTCATGCCTCTATTCATGGATCTAAAACCTCCTCAATTTCTCCTATAAATTGATTTGAAACTTCAGGGTTAGGGGCCATTGTAGAATGTACATTGGAAATAGTACTTTGTAGATTGCACATTGTACATAAGAGTTCACTAAAGAAAAACCTATGCTAGTCATTCTACAAAGGAAATCTTGTCAAACCAAGGAGCACGATTGTGAAGAGATATGGGAGAAATGTCTACGACATCTAGGATCAAGTTGTAAGATTTCTATTTATATTCTTGATAATACAAATGGATACCTTTTTCTCATTGTGTCTTTTTTAGATTCATTAAAATAATTAAAATTCTTAATCTCCTTGATCATTAAGTTAAAATGGTGTTTGGATTATTATATATTGTAGGTTCTTTTGATTATTTGCATGTTTGTGATTGCGGGTTCTTATAAGCATTGAAGGACTTCTTCTGGATAAAAGGAAAGGTCTACATCAAACATCTCATTGAAATGTAGGGGCATTACCCTTTTTTTTAAGTTTTGATAATCTGAATGCTAATGGTTTAGGGAAAGAGATACTAGAATGGTTGTTTGTTTCCATTTATCTATTGGGATACTAGGGACGTCGCCCTTGTCCGCAAGAGGGATGTATCCAAAAAACACTCATTTATGTAAATAAACCTAATTAGTAAGTATGAAACATCACCAAAAAATAATTAATGTGTTTAATATGAAATTTAGTCTCAAATAGTTAATTTGGATCACAAAATTCGAAGATTAAAAAAAAAATCCCTAATGAATAAAAAAAATATGATGATTATAGAAAAAAAATTGAAGTGTGTATATCCTCGATGAAAGATATTTTGGAACACCTCGGGAATGACAATAAATACAAGTTTATCTCTTTATATATGATAAAGAGAGTTTAATTACAAGTTTATATCTTTATACGGTATCGAAACTTTCCTTATAAATGAGTTGGTGTAAGAGTTATAATTGGCATGAAGGAATACATATAGTTTATAGATGGAGTAAAGTTTTCATAATATATTGTTAAATTATGTATATAGTAAAGGAAACATGATTGAAAGAGTGGTTGAGAACTCCATATTAAATAATGTAAACTTTATGTACTTACAATTTTTTTTGGCATACTCATGGATGACATTTCATAAGACATGTATAAATATACTATGCATTTATGAATAAATAAATAATACAAACATTTATAGAGTGACTCACATGTGACTATCGAAATGGTGTTAAAAAATGGCTATGAGTAAATCCTCATGAGTAGCCCTCAAATTATATGACAACAATGAGTTAGGAAAAATTATTAACTAAAAGGTATCCTTGTGGGAAAAACCACTATAATACTTTTGCATTAGTATAATACTTAAGAACCCTAGTATAAACCATTAGAATGGAGATGGTGGCAAGAATATAAGCTATTTAAAATGTTTGAAAACCTTAACGATTATGTTGGTGTTGTAAGAACTCTCTTCACAACTTTTTGGAAATTAAGGAGAATTCTCTTGTGGGGTAAGAATTCTCTTTACAACTTTTGGGAAATTAAAGACAATTCTCTTTGACGTCCTTGATTAAGGAATCACAAAGGTCAATTTTCCAATTGCCTAAATTCTCTAAATCTTAGAATCACAAATGTCAATCTTCCAATTGCTTAAATTCCCTAAATCTTAGAGTATGCAAATGTGCACTGGGGAATTTACTAGAAAAGTTACATGAAAATGAGCCAAAAATTGTGATAAATGATGGACAATAAGAATTATACAAGGAAAAGAAACATCATGAAAAGAGGGTACAGAGAAATTTTTTATTAAATTATTAAATCTTCTATTCAAAATCTATTATAAGATTGGGAAATCGAGATAGAATATCATAATGTGGACAAGGTTAAAATAAAACAAAAGGTTGCTTCAAAAATTAAAAAAACCTAGTAAATTCTCAATTCAAATTAATAATATGATGGTATCCTTGTTACTCCAAGAGATAGGTAAGCATGAAAATACTTATTGTTGTTACTAAGAAACATATATGAATTTCTCCATGTGTAATACGTATGAAATAATTAACACCATATCCAATCTTAAGAGCATGAAAATTATCGAAAAACGCAGTGTAATGGACCCTAAAAAGGTCCAAATAATCATTGACTAATTTATATATGAATTATGTGGTTGTCATCATATAGTTATAGGGTTATAGACGTGTATTATAATTTTATTATGGGTTAGCTGATTGGCTTATTTTATAACATTCTCACAATAGAAAAAAAAAAAAAAAAGAGTTAAGTTTCTCTAAAGACAAAATGGCGAGTGTTTGATTACTTGAAACGATTGATAATTATAACTCCTATATGTAAATATTGATTTGATATATTGTAGCAGGTTAAATAGGAAGAATGCTCACGAGATTCACTATGAGCCAACAGAATCACAAAAAATTATTGTTACATGATGTAGCCATAATTATAGTTATAAAGGGGTGGAATCTCTTAACTTGGCCTTTTCTGGTTGATGTGTTTTATTTGTAGAGATGCCATAGAATAATGAATGAAAATATAGAATAATGAAACGTAAAGGAATAAATGGTGCAAAGATAAATACTCATTAAATTAGATAATGAAGACTAAGATGCTACATTCATATGATAATGGATGTACAAGCGTAAAAGCTCCTAGGATTTTATTTTCCTAACATGATTAATAATGAATAATGGCATAAATGTGATATGGAATAGGTGGATAGTGGATTGGGGAGCTAACGAAATTGTTGTATGTAATATAAGAATCAATATTTTGAAAGATTGATAAAAGATTGGAACAAGTGATATTTATGGAAATTGTCTAGGAATAACGGAGAAATGTAGAATTTTCTAAATTATTTTATTAGAGAGACATTTTTGTTAGGTTGAGATGGATTAAGGTGAGAGTTTCTCATTTCCTCTATATTTTGTTTTCTCTTGAAATTATCTTGGTATGAGACTATTAGGTGAGAACTACGTAATGCCGTAGTCTAAATAGATTGGTTTTTAGTCTTGAAAATCATGGAAATTCAGATAAAGTTTTAAGAAAATCTGGCAGGGATTTTTGTAATTTTCTCCTATAACTATCAAACTTTAATATTTTGGGTGCTCTAGAGGTTTTTGATTGTGTTGAATCCATTTCCAACATCAAAATCATGATTCAAACGCTGTTATTGTAAGATTTCTTAACTTTTTTTTGCCCAAATTCCTACCAATTTTTGTGGTCAAAACAATTCCTCCATCTCGTAAATAACTCCCTAGGTAATTTTCTGAAGTTGTTGAGTCTGTTATATGTTTAATTTTCTGTCGCCAGAAGCGGGTTCTCTAAACCCTACTATAGATTATTTGTAATCATGGTCGGAGCCGCTTGAAGGTTGTGCCGACTGGCGTCAAAAGGAGTGTGGGGACTTAGAGTAAATTGGCATCATATGTGATCCACATACAATGGTAGTGGAGACCTAGGCTTGTATCTCACCTAGCATGGACATTTACCGAACGTGGAAGTGTGCGTGGAACTGTTGTGCTATTGCAAGCTGTGTGCTCTTTTTTTTTTCACTGCTGTAATGAGCATTTCGGTAAAAAGTCTTCAGTTTATTTGGCACATTGAACTTCAGGTTGGGCGTTCTCTCTTTAATGAGTTCCATAACTGTATTTTATATTTCTATTTCTAAACGATTGATACAGATATATTCTTTCCCTTTCTTAAGGAGAACCTTCCCAGCAACTGCAATTGTTGTATGCTGTTGTCTATTCTATGGTGGTTCTATGGTGGAGCCTCGATGGGGTTTGGAAAAAAACATGGCCAATGGGGGAAGAATTATGCAGCGCTTAGATCTACTGAGAGCTATGGATCAGGGGGAGGAGAAATCTTCTTGAAGATACTCATACCACAGGGTTGCTGGAATTTGAAGGAATTCTTATCTTGCTGACTCGAGTTCATAAATAAAACGTATATGTTGTAATTGAAATCCACCTTTAAGAACTGAGTTGCATGGTAAACCCTGGAAGAACGCAGGTGAATCGTGTTGTATGCCTCTACGAATTTATTGCGATGCCATTGTTGAGTGGCGTGGGAAAACTGTGGTAGAGCTCAACTCTACTCATTGTTGTTCTCGCACGTCTACTCATTATAATTACAGCTCGAAGCGCTTGTCCAAGTAATGTCAAGACCAGCTACATATCGTAGACTTACCAACGTGGTGGCTTGGCTGCAGACTGAAAAATCGTTGTATAGAGGAGTGTTCACCTAAAGAGATTTTGTGGCTACATCCAGCTAACTGGTAAGAGTTGTGAATTCTGTTTGAGGCATTGGTTCTCAAGTGACATCATGTGCGTTAAATCGCTGCAGAATCCATAGAGAAACTGAGATTGCATGTAGTGATTAGAAAGTTTTGGCAATGGTGATGTATTCCGTGGTAATCTCTCTTAAGTCTAGCATATTGTGTGGTATCGTGCTAGTGATAGCAGACTTGGGCCCGTGCTGGCTACTTGTGAAAATGGAATGATAACACCAGGCCAACAAGAAGAGGAATAGAGCGTGCAACAATGGTTGGACTATATGCCAAAGCTAGCCACAGTCGGGAAGGAAAAGCTTATCCTAGTGATGTGTTGTGTGGGGCCAGCGTGAACTAGTTCTTGAACAACTTTCATGTGTTTGAAAGAAGGAGAGAGTTTTAGGAAAAAAATTCAATTGTGTCATTTCATGTGTATGTGGAGTTTCGGAAAGGAATTTGGAGTGAGATAAGTGGGGAGTTGCCAAAATGTATGTATTTCAAGAAATCTTTTAAATTGATCCTTTCAATGTTGCCTTTTTGATTGATGCCTTTTTCATGAGGCCATTTTTAAGAATTATTATATTATAATCAGAATAATTCTTATACGAACCATTGTTTTTATTCATGCCCAGAAGTATCATGAGCCACTATCTTGCTCAACTTGATCTTGCAATCAAACATTTATCAGTGGTTTATGAAGAAAGGTTTAAACACTTAGTCATGAACCTATTGTTAAAGAAAGATTTAGATGATAATAAGGGAAACATATAATTAAAAGCACAACCAAGACAAAAAGAAGAAACAAAAATTCTTTTAATAAAACTAATAATTCTTATTGAAGTTAATCATCATATCAAGTTTTTCCATCTAAAAACTCCAAAGTAATCTACCTTGTAAAAAATACAGCATATTATACATTTTTAATAATAAAAAAATATACCATAAAGGGTTGACTCACATGGAGCACATGGAATCAGATAACCCATTGTATGAGTGGAAATATTCTCACGTTGAGATGATTGATACTCGAAGTAATGTTTCAAGTAGGCTTGCAGGCTTGCACTCACTGCAACATTATCTATCACCAATAATCAAGAAAAACCATATCAAGTGGCTTATAATAAGACAAGAAGGGGAAAAAATGAATTTGGGTGAGTTTTTTTTATTAAAGAAAGACTTAAAATAATAGAGAAATGTAAAATTCTATAAATTATCTTATTATTAGCTATTGATTATGATTAGTTAGATTAAATCTTATTTTTGAGAAATTTATTTAATTTTCTAAACAAATTTCTAATTCTAACATTTTTATGTATAAATGATTTGGTGATTCAATCAAGTCTTATGTAGACATTCATCAAATTGAGTTGGGCTCACTGGAGAATTGCTCATTTCCTTGATATTCTATCTCTTACTTAAATTTCAAATTGAGTTGGGCTCGCTGGAGAATTGCTCATTTCCTTGATATTGTATCTCTCACTTCAATTTATTTGTGCTAGAACGATGAATGCAAGAGGATACTAGTGAGTGTTTCTCGAGACAAATACTATACAAATATTTGTTATATCTTTTTATTAAACAAATCTACTCCATATCCTTCTACAACAATTTCATCTTCAAATTAGATCTATACATGAGGGATCAATATAATTTTAAGATTAATTGACTTATCCTATAAGGTATTTTAATTTAGAGAACATCCAACTTAACTATATTGATATATTTAATTTCGATGGAGGGGTCTAGTCCCTTAACTCCATCCTAACTCTTAAGATACGTCTAAGATGAATTGATTTTTATCTTTTTTTTTCCCAATTGTGATATCAAATTGTGATATCAAATATGAGTGTAGATCCATCATAGACCTTTAGGGATCCACCTTAACCTTTTAGATGGTTTAAGATGAATTGATTTATTAAATCTTGATATAATCATGTTCTATGGTGTTTTTCTTTGAAAAAAACTTTCCAAGTTTCCATAGTGTTTCTATTTGTGCCATTGGATCAAATTTTAGACGATTAAAATGTTTTAGGCCATTACATCCACTGCCTCCTTCATTTACGCTAGGCTAACTAATTAAATAACTCACTAAACCTTGCTAATGTCTCTTCCATATTTCTATGAAATATGATACAACCTCTCTTGTGCCTTTTTAATTACAGAATGGACTAGAATCTCATATCAAGAAGTTATTAGTCTTAAATATGATACAAACTCTCTTGTTTTTGTGTGATTGCAGGCTGAACTAGAATATCATCTCATGGTGTTCATTGCAAGGTCTTCCACTTCATAGTTGAGGTATAGTAATTTCAGTTATTGTTGAACAAATGTATTTCAAGATTACTTAGCTACCTAATCATTTTGTTTGTTGAACTATGCGTGTATATAGACAATGTAATATTAATGGGTTGGTTGACTTCTTTTCTGTCAGATAGTCGTGTTGTTGGTTGGTTTCTTGCATGGTATTTTGTAGTTTTTGCATCACTGAACGTGAACTATAGGAGTCAGTGATCGAAATGTCAGAGATATGTGACTAAGTGTGTTGTAACCCAATGCTGAATTTTAATCGAAAATAATTGAGGTCAATAAGAATTCTGTTGTGGTCATTTCATTGCCCCGTGTGGAAGGTTGTGTACCTTTAGTATGTTATGTGTTCTGGAATGGTTTCTTTTGCAATAATTTTCAATTCTGACTTATTTTCCATCAAGCAGAAATGTAGTTGGTTGGGTGAAAGCTATCTTGCAATGCTTACATCACTAAAAGTGATCCAACTACTGGAGTCAGTGAGCGAACTACAAGACATATATGGCTGAGTGTGTTACAATAAAATGCTAAATTTTAATAACAAAGGATTGAGGTTAGCAAGAATTCCTTTGTGGGTCATTTCACTACTCCGTGTGAAAGGTGGTGTACCTGTAGTATATGTTAGTTGTTCTCGAATAGTTTCTTTTGCAGTAATTATTGCAATAACTTTCAATTTTGTGAAAAGATTTTAAAAAAATGATTCAAATAATTTCTTGACTTTAAAACATAACTCTATTTTAATGTTGATTTTGATATCTAGTTGATAATAACATATAAATTTGAATGTCACTATATAGTTTAACCAACATATTTTGGTAACAATATTTCAATTTTAAGACCTTTTCTATCAATGTTATGGTACTAAAAGTTTTCTTAAATTTTTATAAGAATTTTTGGATCAATATTTCCAACCATGCAAATATGATCCAGGTTGTTAATATTATATTATATAATATATTATTTTGAGTACTTTGACGAGAAATTGTTTTTCCAAACAAATAGTTCAAATTCCGAAAAGCATATGTGCAAATCTAATAACTTCTACTTTTTATGAAGTCTTGTTGGGGGCAACATATAGTCTATCAATAGATCATGATTGTTATATAAATAAATATACTATTCTTCTTGATTAGTCATAACACCCCAATTTATGTGTTGAAATTTTAAATTTTGACAATTGAACTTTAATCCTAAGGGGAGTGGACCCCAAAGGATAAATAAATTATGGATGTAATTCAATATTTTAGTTGAGGAAATAAATAAACTTTCTGGTGTGCATATGGACCAAGAATGAGATTTAGAGACCACTTGCTAAATCCATGAGGATGGATAAGGCAAGTATTCCCCTAAAATCCTTCAAAAATCCTTGAAAGGAATTATTTCTAATTTAGATTTTGAGGAAGAATCTAAATTTCCCCAATGATGAGGAAAGTAGTTGGGAAGAGGTGGAAAGATGGAAAAGCTGAGGAAAAGCATAAAACAGCTTTAAAGAATCCCAAAAATGGGAAGCCTAGGCCAACAAGAAGAAAAGCATCCTGCTATTCTCGACGCAGAATTAGAAACAGGCTTTGGGGAACTATTAGCTTAAATAAGATGCTCCTAACCAGATCAAGGGTGATCAGTGGTGGAGGTGGTCTCAGCTCGGGGGTGAGTTCTGGGAGAAAAATAGAACTCTACAGTTGGGAGGTTGGTCTACTGCATGAATGGTATGTCTTTAATGAGATTCTTCATCTACTTGAATCAGTATGAATTGGATACATATAAAAACAGATATTTATTTGGTTGTAGATTTGTTATTAGTTCTACATTTAGCAGAATGAGCCATAAGAGGTGTACCTTTGGCATTATGCATTGTTGTAGAATATCAAAATGTAGAGTAAAATCTTATAGAATTTCTAAACCACAACTGGTTTAAATCTAAAGATACTTATCTCCACTAAAAATTTGATGAGTCAGTTTTAAATCTGCTTCTGTTTCATAAAATAATTCGAATGTATGCCTACATAGGAAAGAAAAAAATCTAAGGTTCTTATACTGCAATGGAAATAGCCATAGATGAGTTAATTTTAAATGTGCATGCAAGCAGCAAGAATAGAAATGAACCACTGTTGCAGATTCCATACATTCCTCCTATTTATTTAGAGATCATCCTAACAGCCGAGTACATCAATTTGAGCCACACGTATTATAATGAACAACATGACTTATAAAGGGAAGCCGTTGATAAAAGAAATAAAAAAAAAACAACTACTCCTATTATAAGCAACTCCGTTCCTACTCGTACCTTACTTTAAAATAAAAACAAACTTTATGGAAAGTAAGTAAATAAACCTCGGTCCACTGCAAGTGAGGGTCTTTGAGCATGACTGATATTCAAAGGAGAGAACGATCTATAGTTGTATTGGCTTGTATCAAACCCGTATTATCGTATCAAATCATAAAATCTATTGGAGCGCCGAGTCAAAACATTTATATCTTTCATAATGCGAATAGATTTCGGTTTCTACAGCCAGTAGTGTCAAATTGTGTGCAGAGTAATACCATTCAGGATGACCCATGATTTAAAAGCGAAAACGAACGTTTATGTAGACATGAAGCAAAGAGTAATTATCAGAGTTTCCATAAGAGTTAAGTGATAAATTTTTTTAACTTGAACGAGACGTCAGTATATACACGAGAAAATAGGTAAAATGTAGATATTAACCAGTAATTGATATGCGGCAAAAATATTCGAATTTGAATAGAGGCCGACATAATTACGTTTAGAAAACTGATGTAAAAAGCTACACAGAAGAACAAAAATATTCAGTTCTGCGGCATATAAATCTTCCTGTGACGATTTACGTAGACAATAGCTCTGAAATTTATGAACATGATTGTTTACCCTTACTATTCAAACGGAGCATGTAAATTCATAACATCGTTTTAGCTTATATGGGAAGGACGAAACAAGATTTAACTTAGTATGGAAAAACAAAAACATAACTAGAGTAATAAGGGCGGGTGTATATGTAAACAGGTCGGGACAGTTGCCAAGTACTCCTATACCAGTCTATTTACACTGAGCTTTGTAAATCGACAAGCTACTGACAGAGGAATTAATTCAAATGAGAAACACCTTCATGTAGGAATGTTATTAAACAGAGTCCCCTCAATGAAATAAGGATATGCGAGCGTATGGAAAATGAACCGGTAAAACAACTAAACTATGGGAGCACGGCAATCAATTAACGTCACCCTTTAACCCCTCTCATACAGACACGAATGCTAGAACTCAACACGTTACCGAAACAAACGAGAGAACAATTATATTGGGCAACCAGAGCTGCGTCTCAATCGCACCTTTGGAAAATGGGTAAAGGGGGAAACCTGTACACCGGGACCACCTGAAACTTGAGTTAGCAATGTGTAAATGTAAACGCCGAGTGTTAGTTATATAACACCTAAAATAAACACAGATGTACCATAAAAAGAGACAGGGAAAACGGTAGGCAGATTTACCAAGTAGCAAGGGTAACTATCGAGCGAGAATAGAATATCTCACCATGGATGGAATCGACAGGCCCGAAAAAATATCGATTGTCTGGCAGAAGAGAAATAACGTTCTCCCACCTAGCTAAGCACACCCTTAACTCGTTACCTGGCAGAAAACGTAATACTTGAGTTAAAATCTAGAATACGCAACGTAGCTGCGCCACAAACAATGAAATGTATCATAAGAATGGCTTACAACAAAATCAAAAGAAAAAAACAGTCTCTAGGCATAATCGAAAAGAAGGATCCATTCTACGCACAGAGAAATCCACAATCAAATGAATGTGGAAGAGTAGTAATCAGGTGAGAGAGTTACCAGCCGGTCGACTGTGGAATGCAAACCCTGCTGTGCACGTCCTGAAAATTTAAGATCCGGGAAGACTTGAACAAACCGAAACGAGCGAGATGAATAGTAGAACAGCTGGGGCAATGGAAGATTAAATAATGGGAACCAGGAACCCTAAGATAAAACCGACAAACATATTTGTGAAATCCAGAGCAAGGAGTTATGCATTAATACGTCAACGATCTCGAGCTTGACGAAATCCCGACGGGGATTATAAAAATTTCGTCGGACAACAACCTCGGTACCATTTCTGTAAGGTTTAATATTATTTAATACCTTCTCAAGGTACCTGGAAAATGAAATTTCGGCGAAGTCATGAGTTCTTCCGGCCGAAATGACCTCTGCCCAACTGCTCCTCCAGCTGTGGATGAAACGTGCTCCTGCGCAACAGTAGTGGTACAATTTTCTTGAAACAAAATTTCCCATAGCGTGAACAAGGAACACGCCAATCTGGAGTTCGTAACCTGGTAGCGAGGAAGGGTAGGACGCGTGCCCTCTCTCAGCCAAAATACGGATCTCTGTTTGTACAAAATTCTCCATATTAATGCATGGAATGCTGGCGCGACATACCTACCTGAAATAGTGTAATATCGATATATGAGAGTTACGTGTAATGTCACGTCAAAGATCGCTCAGGTTAGGGTTTAAACGCATGTTAGGGTTTCGGAAACTCTATACATTCCGAATAGAACCGAACTACCTCAACAATCGGTAACTATTACATTAATCACACAATGCGTTATCATAACTATTGACTGTAACGATCGGTAGGTATAATGTTGATTTCATAATTGGTAATCATACCTATGCGTACATACATATATCACCGATATCCGTAATGTTGAATTTAACCCTTATGTAATACCCAAATCATATACCATGGCGGTGTAACCTTAGTGCACGATTTTATATATATACGAGTGTCCAAAGTAGACTATGGTGGCACTATTAAATATATATGGGTATTTAACGTGGATTATTGATATAACAAGTAGTACATAGATTTTGTATATAAGCATGTCGAACATGATAGTTGAAAAGGTTTAAGGGTTAACATAATAAATAGGAAAAAAAAAGGGGGTTGTTACCTCTTGATCCAAATTAATGTTTAATTAGTTTGAGAGTGGAGGAAACCTAAAATTAATTGGTGGAATAGATAGACAAAGACATACAAGTTAATTCACGAAAGAAAAAAAAATTGGGAGGTGTGACAAATGGTATCAGAGCCCAAGAAAAAAAATTGGGCTGTTGAAATTGTGCTCATTGTTGCTACGTTTTTTTTTGTTTTGTTTGAGGAAGTATAAATTTTATAAATCTTGCTGATCTATGTATGAGTGTGTACAGTTGAAATGGCTGAAGGTGAAGGTATTTATGTGGATCTGCGAGATGAATTTTCTACACCAGATCCCAATGCTACAATGATGGCCATGTTGCACAGGTTACAACGAGAATTGGCTGAATTAAGAAGCTAGAATGACAGGCTGTCATCAGCCAGCAAGGAGCAGGAAAAGCTCATCAGAGAATTAACTTCCCGGAATAGCTAAGAAGGCAAAGGTTCTGGAAAGAGAAAGATGGATGAGTTTGATGATGAGGAGGCTACGAGGCAGCAGCATAAACAGAAAAAGGAATTACAGGGAGAATTCCGGAAGATCAAACCTCCCTCCTATGATGGGGAGAAAGAGGAGGATGCGGAAGCTTGGTTATTGAACATGATCAAGTATTTCCAGGTCTATGAATATGAAAGTAATCTGAAGGCTAGATTAGCTGTTTATCAGTTACAAGGAAAAGCTACATTGTGGTGGGAGGAGACGAAAATGGTCCATGCCATTGATGAAAATATAGTTACTTGGGAAGATTTCCAGGTTAAGTTCAAAAATCGCTACTTGAATGAGCGTTACTATGATGACAAAGCAAAATAATTTCATGAACTTAGGCTGGGACAACTCACTATTGATGAATTTGTTACTAAGTTCACAAATCTACTGAGATATGTACCCTACATAAGGGAAGAGAAGGCCAAAGTTCAAAGATTTTTAAATTGTTTGCCTATTGCATACAAGGAGAAAATCGAGTTTGAAAACCCAAAAACTACGGACGAAGCTGTTAGAAAAGCCAGATTATGTTACCAACAGTTCAAAGGAAAAACTGAACAAGGGAAAAACTGGGTACAGAAAAATGAATTCAAAGGGAGGAAACAGAAACCAGCCTATTTGAAGAATTTTGGCAGGGATCATCAGCGGAAAAAGTTTAATAAACCCAGAGAAAGTCAAACTGCTCAATCCCAAGTGGCTTCAAAACAAATAGAGGGAGACAGTAAAAAGGAAGGGACAGTCAGAATGAAGGAACCCTTGAAATGTTGGGGCTGTGGAGAACCCCATCTTTTGAGGGACTGCCCTCATAGAAACCTTCATATGCTCATGAGAGATCGAGAGGCGACAACAATAAATGATGTAGCCAGAAATATACCAACTATAAGTGCAGCCCTGGAAAATCGACAAGCAGAACATCAAGCAACCATGGTGGAAATAGAGGGTAAGATTTCTGACTTATCTGTTACTGTTCTGATTGATCCAGGTGCTTCTTTGAGTTACATTAGTCCAAAAATTGTAGAAAAATGTAATCTTAAATCTGAGAAATTTCAGCAGTCATGGTTGGTACAACTAGCCACTGGAACTAAGAGAAAGGTAACACATAAACTGCCTCGCACAGAAATTAAATTAAATGATTTTCAAACAGAGGTAAATTTGAATATTCTGCCCTTAGGGTCATATGACTTGTTGATAGGAATGGACTGGCTGGAAAAGAAGAAAGCTTTGATGAATTGCTGGGATAAGACTTTGCATTGTGTAGATGAGGAAGGGAAACCCTTTATTCTCAAAGGGAAACAAAAACCTATTTCTATAAGGCAAATTTGAGCATTACAATTGAAAAGAACAGCTAGGAAGGGATACCAAGTTTATGCAGTGCAGGTAGAAGAAATAGAACAGAAAACTGAGGAAGAATTACTGGATGCTGTACCAGTGATTAGAGAATTTAAGGAAGTCTTTCCCAGGGAAATCCCTCATCTTCCCCCCAAAAGAGAGATTGATTTTTCAATCGATATGGTACCAGGAGCAACCCCTGTTTCCCGAGCGCCTTATCGAATGAGTCCTCCGGAGCTCATGGAACTGAAAATGAAATTGCAGGAATTGTTAGATAAAGGGTATATAAGACCAAGTGTGTCTCCTTGGGGAGCCCCGGTTTTATTTGTGAAAAAGAAAGATGGAACTTTTAGGATGTGTATTGACTATCGCCAACTGAACAAGTTGACCATTAAAAATAGATACCCTCTGCCTAGAATTGATGATCTTTTCGATCAAGTGAGAGGAGCTTCAGTCTTTTCCAAGATTGACCTAAGGACTGGTTATCACCAGCTCAGAATTAAAGAAGGAGACATCAGCAAAACAACATTTCGAACCAGGTATGGGCATTATTAATTTGTAGTCCTACCTTTTGGTTTGACGAATGCCCCTGCCACATTTATGTGCCTGATGAATAGTGTGTTGAATAAGTATTTGGATAAATTTGTTCTTGTGTTCATAGATGATATCTTAGTCTACTCCAAAAATGAAGATGAACATAAGGAACACCTGAGAATAGTGTTGCAGACTTTAAAAGAAAACCAGCTATATGCCAAGTTCAGCAAATGCGAATTTTATAAAGATAAAATTCAATATCTAGGTCATATTATTTCTGAAAAAGGGTTGGCGGTTGACCCTGAAAAGATAAAATCCATTAAAGAATGGCCAGTCCCAACTGATGTTTCAGCAATAAGATCATTTATGGGAATTGCAGGCTATTATCGCAGATTTGTGGAGAGATTTTCTGCTATAGCATATCCCATAACCTCATTACAAAGGAAGGGCGTTAAATTTGTGTGGACTGAAAAATTCCAAAACAGTTTTGAGCAATTAAAGCAAAAACTCATTTCAGCCCCTATCCTGAAAATTGCAGATCCTGATAAGGAATTTGTGATATGTACAAATGCTTGTAGAGAGGGGTTGGGAGGAGTTCTATTGTAGGAAAATTCAGTTATTGCCTATGAATCTAGGAAACTGAAAATTCATGAACATAATTATAGTGCCTATGATTTAGAATTAGCAGCTGTTATCCATGCTTTGAAAATGTGGCAGCATTATCTTCTTGGGAAAAAGTTTACATTGATGACTGATCACATTAGTCTCAAATATTTCTTTTCCCAAACCGATCTGAATGCAAGACAAGCCAAATCGCTGTCTTTTTTAAGTGAATTTGATATGGATATAAAACATATCAAGGGAAAAGAGAATAAAGTTGCTGATGCATTAAGCAGGAATGCTTGTCAGAATATAAACAACATTGGAAGTAGTGCTCAAGTCGAAATAGAAGAATTGGTGAGGAAAGCAGCAAGTCAGGATCAAAACTATGAAACACTCTTAGTGAAATTACAGAGAAAGGAGAAAACTGATTTCACTCAAAACCAACAAGGGCTGATCTGTTATAAAAATAGGTTGTATGTTCCCCAGGTAGAGTCCTTGAAAAGAGAGATTCTGGATGAGTATCATAAACAGCCATATGCAGGACATCCAGGATATCAGAAAATGCTAACCGCACTGAAAAAGAAATTGTTCTGGCCAGGAATGAAGAGAGATGTAGCAGAATATTTAAGTAGATGCATGGAATGTCAATTAGTCAAAGTGGAGCATCAACATCCAGCAGGAATTTTGAACCCTTTGCCAATTGCAGAATGGAAATGGGATACAGTTTCCATGGACTTTATAACAGGATTACCCAAAAATAAGTATCAGCATGATTCTGTAATGGTAGTAGTAGACACTCTCACAAAAGCTGCCCACTTTATACCAGTGAAATCTACCTTTGGAATAGCTCAAGTAGCAAATGTTTTCCTAAAGGAGATAGTAAGGCTTCATGGAGTTCCCAAGGTAATTGTCTCAGATCGGGATGCTAAGTTTACAGCAGCATTTTGGAAAGGATTGTTTGGAGGGATGGGTACTAAGCTGAATTTTAGTACTGCCTATCACCCTCAAACTGACGGGCAAACAGAAAGGACTAATCAAATTTTGGAGGATATGTTGAGAATGTATGTGATGGATAGACCATCAAAGTGGGAGGAGTATCTGCATTTAGCTGAATTTGCCTATAATAATAGCTACCAATCTTCTATTAAGATGAGTCCGTTTGAGGCACTCTATGGGAGAAAGTGTCGTACTCCTTTGAGCTGGAGCCAACCAGAGGATAAACTGGTGTTGGGACCAGATGCACTACAAGAGATGGAAAGAATTGTCAAACATATACAAAGTAACATCAAGACAGCACAAGATCGTCAGAAAAATTATGATGATAAGAAACGAGTGCACCGAGAATTCAAAGTGGGAGACCATGTGTATTTGCGTATTAAACCCAAAAAGAGCACACTTTATTACAGAAGTTGTGTGAAACTAGCTCCTAGATATTGTGGTCCTTTTGAAGTATTAGAAAGGGTGGGACCAGTGGCTTACAAGCTGGCCTTACCCCCCCATGTTAGAGTGCATAATGTGTTTCATGTTTCACTATTAAAAATATATGTGCATGATGCTTCTCACATAGTTGATTGGAATGTTGTATAGGTGGAACCAGAAGGGGAGTTTCTGCCAGAACCGCTTCAAATATTGGAGCGGGAAGAAATTGAATTGAGAAACAGAACAGTGGCCAGAGTAAAGGTGCAGTGGAAGCACTTTACTGCTGAAGAAGCCACCTGGGAAAGGGAAGCTGAAATGATGGAGAAATATCCATTTTTGTTTAAGTGAACTCTAGTAGTTGAATAACAACACCGAGGACGGTGTTTATTTTCAGAGGGGGAATATGTAACACTCCCAATTTATGTGTTAAAACTTTAAAGTTTGACATTTGAACTTAAATCCTAAGGGGAGTGGACCCCAAAGGATAGATAAATTATGGATGTAATTCAATATTTTAGTTGAAGAAATAAATAAACTTTCTGATGTGCATATAGACCAAGAATGAGAATTAGAGACCACATGCTAAGTCCATGAGGATGGATAAGGCAAGTATTTCCCCTAAAATCCTTCAGAAATCCTTGAAGGGAATTATTTCTAATTTAGATTTGAGGAAGAATCTAAATTTCCCCAATGATGAGGAAAGTAGTTGGGAAGAGGTGGAAAGCTGGAAAAGCTGAGGAAAAGCATAAAACAACTTTAAAGAATCCCAAAAATGGGAAGCCTAGGCCAACAGGAAGAAAAGCATCCTGCTATTCTGGACGCAGAATTAGAAACAAGCTTTGGGGAACTATTAGCTTAAATAAGCTGCTCCTAACAAGATCAGAGGTGATCGGTGGTGGAGGTGGTCTCAGCTCGGGGGTGAGTTCTGGGAGAAAAATAGAACTCTATGGTTGGGAGGTTGGTCTACTGCATGAATGGTATGTCTTTAATGAGATTATTCATCTACTTGAATCAGTATGAATTGGCTACATATAAAAACAAATATTTATTTGGTTGTAGATTTGTTATCAGTTCTACATTTAGCAGAATGAGCCATAAGGGGTGTACCTTTGGCATTATGCATTGTTGTAGAATATCAATATGTAGAGTAAAATCTTATAGAATTTCTAAACCAAAACTGGTTTAAATCTAAAGATACTTATCTCCACTAAAAATTTGATGAGTCAGTTTTAAATCTGCTTCTGTTTCATAAAATAATGCGAATGTACGCCTACATAGGAAAGAAAAAAAGCTAAGGTTCTTAAACTGCAGTGGAAATAGCCATAGATGAGTTAATTTTAAATGTGCATGCAAGCAGCTAGAATAGAAATGAATCACTGTTGCAGATTCCATACATTCCTCCTATTTAATTAGAGATCATCCTAACAGACGAGTACATCAATTTGAGCCAAACATATTATAATAAACAACATGACTTATAAAGGGAAGCCGTTGATAAAAGAAAATAAAAAACTACTCCTATTATAAGCAACTCTGTTCCTACTCGTACCTTGCTATAAAATTAAAAAAAACTTTATGGAAAGTAAGTAAATAAACCTCGGTCCATTGCAAGTGAGGGTCTTTGAGCATGACTGATATTCAAAGGTGAGAACGATCTATAGTTGTATTGGCTTGTATCAAACCCATATTATCGTATCAAATCATGAAATCTATTGGAGCGTCGAGTCAAAACATTTATATCTTTCATAATGCGAATAGATTACGACTTCTACTACCAGTGGTGTCAAATCATGTGCAGAGTAATACCATTCAGGATGACCCATGATTTAAAAGTGAAAACGAACATTTATGTAGACATGAAGCAAAGAGTAATTATCAGAGTTTCCATAAGAGTTAAGTGATAAATTTTTTTAACCTGAACGAGACGTTAGTATATACACGAGAAAATAGGTAAAACGTAGATATTAACCAGTAATTGATATGCGGCAAAAATCTTCGAATTTGAATAGAGGCCGACATAATTACGTTTAGAAAACTGATGTAAAAAGCTACACAGAAGAACAAAACTATTCAGTTCTGCGGCATATAAATCTTCTTGTGACGATTTACGTAGGCAATAGCTCTGAAATTTATGAACATGATTGTTTACCCTTACTATTAAAATGGAGCATTTAAATTCATAACATCATTTTAGCTTATATGGGAAGAACGAAACAAGATTTAACTTAGAATGGAAAAAAAAAACATAACCAGAGTAATAAGGGTGGGTGTGTGTGTAAATAGGTTGGGCAGTTGCCGAGTACTCCTATACCAGTCTATTTACACTGAGCTTTGTAAATAGACAAGCTACTGATAGAGAAATTAATTCAAATGAGAAACATCTTCATGTAGAAATGTTATTAAACAGAGTCCCCTCAATGTAATAAGGATATGCTAGCGTATGGGAAAGGAAATGATAAAAAAACTAAAACTATGGGAGCACGGCAATGAAATAAGGTCACCCTTTAATCCCTCTCATACAGACACGAATGCCAGAACTCAACACGTTTACTGGAACAAACGAGGAAAAAATTTTATTCGGCAACCAAAGCTGCGTCTCAATCGCACCTTTGGAAAATGGGTAAAGGGGGAAACTTGTACACCGGGACCGCCTGAAACTTGAGTTAGCAATGTGTAAATGTAAGCGCCGAGAGTTAGTTATATAACACCTAAAATAAACACAGATGTTCAAAAGAAGAGACAGAGAAAACGGTAGGCAGATTTACCAAATAGCAAGGGTAACTATCGAGCGAGAATAGGATATCCCGCCATGGATGAAATCGACAGGTCCGAAAAAAAGATCGGTTGTCTGGCAGAAGAGGAATAACGTTTTCCCGCTTAGTTAAGCACACCCTCAACTCGTTACCTGGCGGAAAATGAAATACCTGAGTTAGTATTTAGAATACGCAATGTAGCTGCGCCACAAACAATGAAATGTATCATAAGAATGGCTTACAAAAAAAAAAAAAAAAAGCCAGTCTCTGGACAGAATCGAAAAGAAGGATCCATTCTACGCGCAGAGAAATCCACAATCAAATGAATGTGGAAGAGGAGTAACCAGGTGAGAGAGTTACCAGCCGGTCGACTGTGGAATGCAAATCTGCTGTGCACGTCCAGAAAATTTAAGATCTGGGAAGACTTGAACAAACCAAAAAGAGCGAGACGAACAGTAGGACAGCCGGGTCAATGGAAGATTAAATAATGGGAACCAGGAACCCTAAGATAAAACCGACAAACATATTGGTGAAATCTAGATCAAGGATTTATGCATTAACACGTCAACGATCTCGAGCTTGACGAAATCCCAATGGGGATTATAAAAATTACATCGGACAGTAACCTCGGTACCATTCTGTAAGGTTTAATATTATTTAATACCTTCTCAAGGTACCTGGCAACGAAATTTCGGCGAAGTCATGAGTTCTTCCTGCCGAAATGACCCTTCCCAACTTCTCTTCCAACTATGGATGAAACGTGCCTCCTGCGTAGCAGTAGTGGTACAATTTTCCTGAAATAAGATTTCCCGTGGCGTGAACAAGGAACACGCCAATCTGGAGTTCGTAACCTGGTAGTGAGGAAGGGTAGGACGCGTGCCCTCTCTCAGTCCAAAAGACGGATCTCTGTTTGTACAAATTCTCCATATTAATGCGCGAAATGCTGGCACGGCATACCTACCTGAAACAGTGTAATATCGATATATGAGAGTTACGTGTAATGGTGCGTCGAAGATCGCTCAGGTTAGGGTTTTAAGGTTACGGGAACTCTATACATTCGGAATAGAACCGAACTACTTCAACGATCGGTAACTGTGACATTAATCACACACTGTGTTGTCATAACCATTGACTGTAACGATCGGTAGGTATAATGTTGATTTCAAAATTGGAAATCATACCTATGTATATATATATATATATCACCGATATCTGTAATGTTAAATTTATATAACCCTTATGTAATACCGAAATCATCTACCATGGCGGTGTAACCTTAGTTGCACGATTTTATATATATACGAGTGTCCAAAGTAGACTATGGTGTCATTATTAAATATATATGCGTATTTAACGTGGATTATTGATATCACAAGTGGTACATAGATTTTGTATATAAGCATGTCGAACATGATAGTTGAAAAGGTTTAAGGGTTAACATAATAAATAGAAAAAAAAAAAAGGGGGTTGTTACCTCTTGATCCAAATTAATTTTTAATTAGTTTGAGAGTGGAGGAAACCTAAAATTAATTGGTGGAATAAAGATAGACAAAGACACAAAGTTAATTCAAAAAAAAAATAAAAAAAAATTGGGAGGTGTAATGAGTGTCGCATTGTTTGGGTTGTACAAGCAACATAGAGTCTATCAATAGATCATAATTTTTATATAAATAAATATACTATTCTTCTTGATTATGTCACATTGTTTAGGTTGCTTGTACAGGAAGTACATAGTGAAAAGAACTATCAAAGGTAAGCAATTTGATTTTCCAACCAAACCAATTCAAATTTCCTAAAACATATATGTGAATTTAATATATTCTACTGTTTATGAAGTCTGGTTTATGACATCATAGATTCCATCAATATATCTTTATTGTTATATAAATAAATATACTATGCTTCCTGATTGTGTCACATTGTTTGACCATTGTTTGGGTTTCTTGTACATGAAGTCCACAGAAAAAAGAACTATGAGAGTACCAACAATCAATGTGAAATTGGCGGACAATCCATTCGATTAATTTTCATGGCAAAAATATGGGCAGAAACCCACAAAGGGCTCTCCACATCCAAGGCTCATTGCTGTTAACTTTTTATACTTTAGTGTCAGTTGCTTGATCCAATGTCTGATATTTATGATATGGTTTTTTTTCTATTATTTCTTTTAACTCTCATTTTTACGAAAGTAATGATGAAATGGAATCTTTTTTAGATTATATTGGAAATTCGAAATTCGAATTAGTTTTAAAATGCAGTTTAATTGGATGTGATAATAATTTTTATATTTCGATTATATCAACAATTTTTTTTAAGAATCAGTTTACAGATATTGTGGAGTTATTAACAATTAGTATGGAATCAAATGTATACAGAAATAAAGTCCAGGCATTTTAAAGTAATTGTGTTTTTTTAACATATTGTTCATTCTTTAGTAGTTATTTTGATTAGTGTTGTGTTTAATTGAGAGAATTTTGTTTATTTTGTAATTATTATATAATGTTTTACAAATAGGAATGACACTTTATTGTTTGAAAGTAATCAATATTATTTTAGTAAAAAATAATTATTAAATATTATGTTTAAAAAAAATAAAGATAATAATGATTTGATTAATATATAAATATTTTAAAATTAATATATTTTAATGAGATTTTATGTAAATTGTTGAAATATTGTAAAGGATATTTTTAATTTTCCACTTTCAAAAGTATCATATTTTATATTTGTGATTTTATAATTTGTTTATTGTATTATACATTTATGAAAAAAATTGTAAATTTGTTCAAATTTTCTTGTGAAAAATAGTAAATTTGTAGAAATTTGATTGTGAAAATGAATTTTTTTAATGATATAACTATTAGAGATATTATCACTTTTTATTTTTTTAATGATTCAACTAAGATAAACATTTTTATCTCGGAGTTTTTATTTTTTTCATTTTAGTTATCTTTTATAACTCTAGGAGATTCTTAATATTGCCTTTTTTTTTAATAAATAGAAATCCACTATATATTTAAAAAGAGGATTAAGTAAGAGAATTTTATGACTCTAGAATTTTTGTTTGTCCAAATTATCTCATGTGAATGTTGATTTACCTAAAGTTGGCTCCAATGTTCAATACCTCCCCATCAGTTTTAACATAATACGTAATGGAAATTGAACCACATATAGAACAAATAATTTATCCATTAATTTTTCTTTGAAAAATTTTCAATTTTAAACTAAAATTTGTATATTTTTTTAAGAAAAAAAATCACTTTGATATATTATAGTAGTTCTCACTTGAGTAATACTTAAAATTTCCATTAGATTATTTATTAATTAAGTTTTTTTTATTGAGTAATGAGTACAATAAAAAATTTGTAATAAAATAATAGGAGAAAAAATATCCATAATAGAATTTATTTGAATAATTAAATGTGTGTAAAATAATTTAATAAGAGTCTAAATTTGTAATTATAAAATATGAAACTATACCTTAAATTTGTGGTTCTACTTTTTATATTTTCTTATGTATATAAAGAAAGGCTAAACCAATCTTGGAGTTAAGAAAATATACCATAATATAGATAATACTATCTCCTTCCAAAAATGTCTCCATTTTAAAATGACATTCACTTTCTTGTATACCAAGCCTATTGTTCTTTATATTGAACCCTTAAGAAGAAATGTGATGGTGTAACATACGATTGAGTATTCAATACAAAAAATTTCCAAGACATATGTGTAGCCCTGAGATTAAAAAATTTCGATCATAAATTGCATAATTATGGGATGAGTGTGGATTTCAACATTGGCCCATTAATTTATAAAAAACCAACATCAAGTTGTATTCCTATGATGGTTTGGGATGGTGTAACTTAGGATTGAGTATTCAATCCAAATAATTTCCAAGACACATTTGTAGCCTTGATATTCAAAAATTTCCATCATAAATTCTATAATTATGGGATGGGTGTGAATATCAATGCCAAACAATTAATTTATCCAAAACCAACCTCAAGTTGTATTCGTGTAATGGGTTGAGATAGTGTAGCATAGGATTCAGTATTCAATCCAAATCATTTCCAAGACACATTTGTAGCTTTGAGATTCAAAATTTCCATCATAAATTCCATAATTATGGGATGGGTGTGAATATGAATGTTGGGCCATCAATTTATACAAAAAGAACCTCAAAATGTATTCCTATGATGGTTTTGGATGCTATAACACAAGATTGAGTACTCAAACCAAATCATTTCCAAGACACATTTGGAGTCTTGAGATTCAAAAATTTCCATCATAAATTCTATAATTATGGGATGGGTATGAATATCAATGTTGGCCCATTAATTTATACAAAACTGAACTCAAGTTGTATTCCTATGATGGTACGTTGTGTCCCTATGATGGTACATACATCTTCCTATTTAGCTTGAGATTTCAACCCATTGTAAATGAACCTTTTTAGGGCCTTCACTTAATTAAATTATCCTTTGACTCAATTGTTACAAGATTACAATTTTTTGGCAAGATGCTCAGATATGTATATGAACTTGGAGTAAACTCTATTTCAACTTGGACTAAAATCTACTTCTGTTAATAAAAATTCTCAGGAAATTGGTGCTTGGTTATGTATATGAACTTGGAGTAAACTCTATTTTTATTAATAAAAAATACCTTTATTACACTATAAGTGTTCCATTTGAGAAAAAGCTCTCCGAGGTGTCACCTTGCACCATTATACACCTTCACATTCAATGTTAGACGATGATCCATAATAGTTAACAAAAAAATAGAAGTTTAACTCATGGAAAACTGATTTTAACCATTTTCCTTCATATAGACAAAAGGAGATAGAATAAATAAGAGTGAATTATAGAAATAGGTTTAATGGTTAGTTTATTTATTCAACAATAAAGCTTTTAGGAACAACATATTTTATTTTCCCTCCAGAATTGATACTCAAATCTTGTCGAGTCACGGAGGGATTCCTTGGCTCAAGGATGAGCCATAATATAGCACCATATTGTTTTGATAAAAGGAATCGAGTCTTCTCTAGTTTCATTTAATACATGCTAATTTTCTTTTTGTTTCAATTTGCTTCATGTTTATTGAGGGATATAGATAGTGTATTATATTTTTGTTTCAAAATTTTCCCTATTTATTTGTTTTTCCTTGTGTATCTTACATAGAAGATGAAAAACTTACAGGGACAACTTATGAGATATCATGAAGGAGAACAACTATTTTCTTGTGAAGAAAAAAAAATATAGTATTACGAAGGTCTAACTTGCATCATATGGTTGGAATAAGAAGAACATTGCGTTTGGGAGAGCATTTATATGGATGCAAATGACACTCTAGAGAAAGTGGGAACTCTCCAACTAGGTGGTGTACAGTCTTCTCATGAGTTTGAAGAGATTCTTAGGTGTTGGAAAGGAGTGAAATAAAGCAACCATTAAAAAAGCCAAAATATCACCTTCATAAGCATGGACATGATTCTGAAGAGTTCGGAATGAATTTAGTTTGGAGTTTTTATTAGAATAAGTAAACCATTTATTTTTGTCAAATAAACTTTTTATTATTTGAAATATAGTTTTCCAATATATGGATTGTGGAGAAATTTTTAACACACAGTTTTTATGTTTCTTTCAAAGTTAGACATTTGAACTTTAATCCAAAGGGGAGTGGACCCAAATGGATAAGTATTTTGTGGATGTAATTAAATATTTAATTATGGAAAAATAAATAAAATAATTCTATGCAAATTGACCAAATGAGAATTATGAGATCACTTGCTAAATCCATGAGGATGGAAAGAGGCAGATACTTTCCCCAAAAATATTTCAAAAATTCTTGAAAGAATTTATTTCCAAATTAGATTTTGAGGAAAATCTAGATTTTCCCCAATGAGGTGGAGAGTAGTTGCGAAGAGGTAAAAAGCTGGAAAAGAAGAAAGCAGCTTTAAAAATCCGTAAATAAGGGAAGCCTAGGCAAACAGGAATAAAAGCATCCTATAATTCTGGACGTAGAATTAGAAATAGGCTTTGGGGAGCGAGGCTTATTGGTACTATCCTGGAATAGATTAGATTAGAGGTTGGTCTATTCGAGTTCTAAGAGATGATCTTGGCTCGGGGTGATTTTGTGGATAGAAGAACTCTAAGGTTGGGAGGATTGGTCCAATAGAAGAAATGGAAATGGAAATTAGAGAGGTATTCAGATAAGGTAATCATTCAAGAGTTTTACTGATCTATTTCCACTATGCTAATAGCATTCATAATGGTAATAAAAATGAAGGACGGTAAACCATTGAATTCCAGGAGTAAAACGAATAAGCACTTAGATAGATATCATTATCTCTTCTAATGGTATACGGAAGGGAACACTGTACTGACCAGAAGGTGATATCTAACCAGAAGATAATATAATGATAAAAAATATACAATGGTATAGATATTACACAGAAAAAAGTTATGAGTCGTAAGGGAACATATAGAGACCATGGCCGAAAACAAAACAATGAGCAGAAAGAGGAGTCAAACCCTCTGCTTACGTATAATCATGAAACCACAGTAGAAATACCATTTTTCAATCTGTGCATAACTATTAAATGAAAACGCAGAGTCGATCTAAAAGTTCATAACTAGTACGTGGCGACCATGGTGAACATGAGAAAACCCTACCTAATAATACACAATAAATACGATTGAGCTCGATAGGTCTTGCTGAGCGAGGAAAATCCATGTGTGTTAGCTCTAAAGGGAAAAGAATACGATACAACCAGACTATGGCATAGAATGTCCATAGAATAAAAATGTTTAAACAGTCCCAAATACAATTATATGCGCGATGAGGGTTATCAATTTCACACCATAATTAAAGAACTCGAAGAAGATAGAAAAAAAAACTGGAGCAAAAAGCCGGCCCATGCATAGAACACGAGATTATCGGAAAACTAAAATTCTCGGCGAGAAGAAAGACAACTTTGAATACACACACGAACACAAACACCTTAGAGTGCACAATGGAAATAGTTGATGAGGAATCTCAGTGACAAAAGAGAGACAATAGTAATGGCGGGAAGTCGTCACGTTACCTGTGGATACAAGAAACATAACACAAGGTTAATATGGCAAAGAAAAGGCCAGTGTAAACTATCAACAAAAATTTTCTATACGCCGTAACCGTATTATAAATCACATTGGAGAAGATAACGTGGGATGCGCAGGCTCCAACCCTAAAACAAGAAAGGAAACCAAAGTGGTTAAATAAAAACAAAGATTCAGGTGGCGCCATGATAGTCACTACAATGAAAACAAAACAAAAATTTAATTGAAGCCTAAACCCGGAAGAGGGCATTACCTCATTGGAAAAATTAAATCAAATCACTGTGGAGGATCTGGTATAGTATGAAAATGCTCAGTCCGTGAAGCTAATCACTAAAGTGACAGAGAATCGACAGTCCAAACTTCTTCTGTAGAAGAAAATTTTTATAAATTGTGAAGAGATGTATACCACGAGGAGAACGTATAAATTCAAGCGAGAGGTGACGTTCAGGAAAAAAAAAAAAATTTACCTATGAACCTTGCTTCTGTCTGTTGAACGAGCCACGCTGTAACTCCATAGGTTCGATAGTAAGTCATTCGATACCCTGTGTAGAGGAAGCGGGCCACGAAAAGGGCTAGAACCAAACGGAGATAGCAACAAGAGAAAATTTCCCATTAAATAGAAGATAACCCTAATGCATCCAAACCATACAGATGGCACGATCTGGGAGATGCGTACTAAAACCTAGGGTTGGGTCAATAAAAAAATTCAGAGGCATACTGTCACACTAATAGTCCTTACGCATCCGAACCCAGGAAATAAATGTGCAAATGAATTCTATGTAAAATTTTTGGTTCAGGAAGGTGCAGCAAATGCGAGGCATGGAAACAACGAGCTGGCGTTCCACCGCCATAACCACAAAGGTACACAATTACAATTAAATATATTTTAGAGTGAGACAAAATCTTCATGGGAGTCGATTCATTAAAAGAAACCGTACTCTGTGTAAATATCTTGGGATCGTTATAATTCAAACCTAGACATCATATACAAGCTCACGCAAGCCAGACTTGACAACTCAATACATGTATCGATTTAATGTGGACGCAGATCATAACCATAGGTGTACACAATATGTTCATACATTCCACATAATAAGTCCATATAATATCTCTATCGACTTTAATGAATATTGATCTCGACATAGTAGTTCGAATAGTAAAAGGGACTGCATGACAAGTCGATAGAAGTTATGAGTTGTATTAACATAAGTAACAGTGGTAAATCATCATTTAACTACTGGAAACCAGCTTACAACACAACGAATGATATAGGTGCACCCTCATGCTGAGGTGACCTATAAATAAAAAAAAGTGGAAAATACAATTATGGTGGAAGTGTGGGATAAAATATATAATTGTATAACAATCATGTATCAAGCAATGAAATCAATTTCATCATGGGTGTAGATTGTAATAGAGGTTGTGGGAAAGGAGTGATTATTCGAGCAAATAGGAATATAAATTTCTATTATTAGTGAAGAAAAAAAAAATTTGTGTGGTCAATTTGGGAGACATGAAAAATGGTATCAGAGCTCATGTTACGTAAAACTGGGTTGTTGTTGTTGTGCTCACTGTTGTTGTGTGCTCACTGTATAAATTAATTATTGTTGAATTTTTTTTTTTTAATTACTGATCTGTGTTGTTTAGTGTACAGTGGTGCTGAAATAGAAAAGTTGAATGGCAGAAGGTGAGGAAATTTATGTTTATCTGCGTGATGATGATAATACACCAGATCCCAATGCTCCAGTGATGGCTATGTTGCACAGTTTGCAACAAGATATGGCTGAGCTAAGAAGCCAGAATGAAATATTTTCATTAGCCAGTGAGGAGCAGGAAAAGCTCATCAGAGAATTAACTTCGCGGAACAGCCAAGAGGGTGAAAGTTCTGGAAAGAGGAAGAATGATGAGTCTGACAAAGATGATGTTGTTAGGCATCAGTATAAGCAGAAAAAGGAATTACAGGGGGGATTCCGAAAGATCAAACCTCCCTCCTATGATGGGGAGAAGGAGGAAGATGCTGAAGCCTTGTTGTTGAACAAGATTAAGTATTTCTAGGTCTATGAATATGAAATCAATCTGAAGGCCAGATTAGCTGTCTATCAGCTACAAGGTAAGGCTACCTTGTGGTGGGAGGAGACGAAAATGTTCCATGGCATTGATGAAAAGACAGTTACTTGGGAAGATTTCCAAGTCAAGTTTAAAAACCGCTATTTGAACGAATGTTACTATGATGATAAAGCAAAGGAATTCCATGAACTTATACTGGGACAACTCACTATTGATGATTTTGTCACCAAGTTTACAAATCTATTGAGATATATCCCTTACATTAGGGAAGAGAAGGAAAAGGTACAAAGGATTTTGACCTGTTTGCTTGCAGTGTACAAAGAGAAGATCGAGTTTGATAACCCAAAAAATATGGACGAAGCAGTGAGAAAAGCTATATTATGCTACCAGCAGTTTAAAGGAAAGGGTGAGCATGGAAAAGGCTAGATAAATAAAGGTGAAATCAAAGGAAAGAAACAAAAACCAGCTTATTTAAATAATTTTGGCAGTGATCATCAGCGGAAAAAGTTTAATAAACCAAAAGAAAGTCAAACTACTCAGTCTCAAGTTGGTTCCAAACAATTAGATGGAGAAAATAAGAAGGAAGGCACAGTTAGAATGAGGGAGCCTTTGAAATGCTAGGGTTGTGGAGAACCTCATCTGTTGAGGGATTGTCCCCACCGAAACATTCAGATGATTATGAGAGATCGAGAAGCTACCACAGTAATGATATAGAAAGAAATATACCCACTATCAGTGCAGCCTTGGAGAATCGACAAGAAGAACACCAAGCTACCATGGTTGAAATGGAAGGTAAGATTGCTGACCAATATGTTACTCTTTTAATTGACCCAGGTGCTTCTTTGAGTTACATTAGTCCACAAGTGGTAGAAAAATGCAATCTGAAAACTGAAAAACTTCAGCAATCTTGGTTGGTCCAGTTAGCCACTGGAACCAAGAGGAAGGTAAATCATAAGTTACCCCAAACAAAAATTAAATTAAATGGTTTTAAGACAGAAGTGAATTTAAACATTCTACCCTTAGGCTCATATGACTTGTTGATAGGAATGGACTGGCTGGAAAAGAGAAAATCTATGATGAACTGTTGGGATAAAACTATACATTGCATAGATGAAGTGGGGAAACCTTTTATTCTTAAGGGAAAACCGAAACCCATCTCTGTAAGACAAATATCAGCACTGCAACTAAAAAGAACAGCTAGGAAAGGATATCAAGTATATGCAGTGCATGTGGAAGAATTAGAACAAAAACCTGAAGAAAACCTGTTGGATAACTTGCCAATAATAAGAGATATCAAGGAAGTTTTTCCGGATGAGATTCCTCATCTCCCCGCCCAAAAGAGAGATTGAATTTTCTATCGATTTGGTGCCAGGAGCAACACCTATTTCCTGAGCCCCTTATCGAATGAGTCCCCCTGAACTCATGGAACTGAAAATGCAATTGCAAGAATTACTAGATAAGGGTTATATAAGACTGAGTGTGTCTCCTTGGGGAGCACCGGTGCTGTTTGTGAAAAAGAAGGATGGAACCTTTAGAATGTGCATTGACTACCGTCAACTGAATAAGTTGAAAATTAAATACATATACCCTTTGCCTCGAATTGATGATATTTTTGATCAGCTAAGAGGAGCTTCAATATTTTCTAAGATTGATCTAAGGACTGGTTACCACCAGCTCAGAATTAAAGAAGAAGACATTAGCAAAACCGCTTTTTGAACCAGGTATGGTCACTACGAATTTCTAGTCCTACCTTTCGGTTTGACAAATGCCCCTGCCACCATTATGTGCTTAATGAACAGTGTTTTAAACAAGTACTTGGATAAATTTGTACCAGTGTTCATAGACGATATTTTAGTTTATTGAAAAAGTGAGGAGGAGCACAAAGAGCACTTGAGGATAGTGTTGCAAACTTTGAAAGAAAACCAATTATATGCCAAATTCAGTAAATGTGAATTCTATAAGGACAAGATCCAATACTTGGGTCATATTATTTTTGAACAAGGGTTGGATGTTGACCCTGAAAAGATAAAAGATATTAAAGAATGGCTGGTGCCAACTGATGTTTCAGCAGTAAGTTCATTCATGGGGATTGCAGGTTATTATCGCATATTTGTAGAGAGATTTTCTGCCATAGCATATCCCATAACCTCACTACAGAGAAAGGGGGTCAAGTTTGAGTGGACTAAAAAATGCCAAAATAGTTTTGAAAAATTAAAATTAAAACTCACTACAGCCCCTATACTGAAGATTACAGATCCTGATAAAGAATTTGTTGTGTATGGATGCCTGTATAGAGTGGTTGGGAGGAGTCCTGTTGCAAGAAAATTAGGTCATTTCCTATGAGTCTAGGAAACTTAAGGCGCATGAACAGAACTATAGTGCATATGATTTGGAGTTGGCTGCTGTAATTCATGCCTTGAAGATGTGGCGGCACTATCTCCTTGGAAAAAAATTTACATTGATGACTGATCATATTAGTCTTAAATATTTCTTTTCTCAAACTGATTTGAATGCTAGACAAGCCCGATGGATGTCTTTTCTGAGTGAATTTGATATGGACATAAAACATATCAGAGGGAAAGAAAATAAAATTTCTGATGCACTAAGCAGAAATGCTTGTCAACACGTAAACATCATTGGAAGTAGTGCTAATTTTGATTTAGAAGATCTAGTGAAAAAGGTAGCAGTCCAGGATCCAAATTATGAGACACTACAGGCGAAAATAATAAAGAAAAAGATGGATGACTACACTCAAAACCAAAAAGGGCTGATCTGCTACAAAAATAGATTATATGTCCCAAATGTGGAAACTTTGAAAAAATAAATCCTAGATGAATATCACAAACAGCCATATGCAGGGCATCCTGGATATCAGAAAATGTTAACAACTTTGAAAAAGAAGTTTTTTTGGCCAGGAATGAAAAGAGTTGTAGCAGAATATTTAGCTAGATGCATGGAGTGTCAACTAGTTAAAGTTGAACATCAGCATCCTGCTGGTCTTTTAAACCCTTTGTTGATTGCAGAATGGAAATGGGACACAGTTTCTATAGATTTCATAATAGGGCTACCCAAAACCAAATACCAACACGATTCAGTGATGGTGGTAGTAGACACTTTAACAAAATCTGCACACTTCATACCTATGAAATCTACTTTTGGGACAGCCCAAGTAGCGGATGTGTTCCTGAAGGAAGTAGTAAGGCTCCATGGGGTCCCAAAGGTGATTGTTTCGGATAGAGATGCTAAGTTCACCGCAGCCTTCTGGAAAGGTCTGTTTGGGGGCATGGGCACTAAGTTGAATTTTAGTACTGCCTATCACCCTTAGACCGACGGTCAGAAAGAGAGAACTAATCAGATTTTGGAGGATATGCTGAGAATGTATGTGATGGATAGGCCATCAAAATGGGAAGACTACTTGCATTTAGTTGAATTTTCCTATAATAACAGCTATCAATCCTCCATCAAAATGAGTCCATTTGAAGCACTTTATGGAAGGAAATGTTGTACTCCTTTGAGCTGGAGCCAACCTGAGGATAAGCTAATGTTGGGACCAGAGGCTTTACAAGAGATGGAAAGAATTTTTAAACAAATACAAAGAAACATCAAGACAGCACAAGATCATCAAAAAAACTATGCTGATAAGAAGACGGTACATCGAGAATTTAAAGTGGGGGAACATGTGTATTTGCGTATTAAACCAAAAAAGAGCACACTTTATGCTGGAAGTTGTGCAAAATTGGCTCCTAAATATTGTGGGCCTTTTGAGGTGTTAGAGAGGGTGGGACCAATGGCTTATAAGCTGGCCTTACCGCCCCATGTTATAAATTTCATGATGTGTTTCATGTTTCATTATTAAAAAAATATATACATGATGCTTCTCACATTGTTGATTGGAATGTGATACAGGTGGAACCAAAAGGGGAGTTCCTTCCAGAGTCGCTTCAAATATTGGAGCGGGAAGAAATTGAACTGAGGAATCGAACGGTAAGAAGAGTAAAGGTGCAATGGAAGCACTTTAATGTTGAATAAGCTACCTGGGAAAGAGAAGCTAAAATGATGGAAAAATATCCATTTTTGTTTGAAAAATGAACTCTAGTAGTTAGACATCAACACCGAGGATGGTGTTTGCTTTCAGAGGGGGAATATGTAACACCCCTAATTTTATGTTTCTTTCAAAGTTAGAAATTTGAACTTTAATCCAAAGGGAAGTGGACCCCAATTGATAAGTATTTTGTGGATGTAATTAAATATTTAATTATGGAAAAATAAATAAAATAATTTTGTGCAAATTGACCAAATGAGAATTATGAGATCACTTGCTAAATCCATGAGGATGGAAAGAGGCAGATACTTTCCCAAAAAATATTTCAAAAATCCTTGAAAGAATTTATTTCCAAATTAGATTTTTGAGGAAAAATCTAGATTTTCCCCAATGAGGTGGAGAGTAGTTGGGAAGAGGTAAAAAGTTGGAAAAGGAGAAAGTAGCTTTAAAAGTCCCTAATTAAAGGAAGCCTAGGAAAACAGGAATAAAAGCATCCTGTAATTCTGGATGCAGAATTAGAAACAGGCTTTGGGGAGAAAAAGGTTAAATAAGCTATTCCTGAATAGATTAGGTTGGTCTTTTCAAGGAGATGATCTCGGCTACGGGGTGTAGGTTACGGAGTTAGAAGAACTCTAAGGTTGGAAGGTGGTCAATAGCGAGAAGAGGAAATGCAAATAAGGTATTCAGATAAGGTAATCATTCAAGAGTTTTACTGATCTATTTCCACTATGCTAATAGCATTCATAATGGTAATAAAAATGAAGGACGGTAAACCATTGAATTCCAGGAGTAAAACGAATAAGCACTTAGATAGATATCATTATCTCTTCTAATGGTATACGGAAGGGAACACTGTACTGACCAGAAGGTGATATCTAACCAGAAGATAATATAATGATAAAAAATATACAATGGTATAGATATTACACAGAAAAAAGTTATGAGTCGTAAGGGAACATATAGAGACCATGGCCGAAAACAAAACAATGAGCAGAAAGAGGAGTCAAACCCTCTGCTTACGTATAATCATGAAACCACAGTAGAAATACCATTTTTCAATCTGTGCATAACTATTAAATGAAAACGCAGAGTCGATCTAAAAGTTCATAACTAGTACGTGGCGACCATGGTGAACATGAGAAAACCCTACCTAATAATACACAATAAATACGATTGAGCTCGATAGGTCTTGCTGAGCGAGGAAAATCCATGTGTGTTAGCTCTAAAGGGAAAAGAATACGATACAACCAGACTATGGCATAGAATGTCCATAGAATAAAAAAGTTTAGAAAGTCCCAATTACAACTATATGTGCGATGAGGGTTATCAATTCCGCGCCATAATTACACAACTCTAAGAAGATAGAAAAATAAACTGGAGCAAAATCCGACCCATGCATATGGGAGGAGAGTATCAGAGAAACTGAAATTCTCGGTGACGAGAAGAAGAACCAACCTGAATACACACACGAACACAAACACCTTAGAGTGTAATGGAACCAGTTGATGAGAACGAGTGATAGAGAGACAATAGTGATGGCGGGAAGTCGTCACGTTACCTGTGGATACAAGAAACATAACGCAAGGTTAATATGGCAAAGAAAAGGCCAGTGTAAACTATCAAAAGAAATTTGCTATACGCCGTAACCGTATTAGAAATCACCTTGGAGCGGAGAACGTGGGATGCACGGGCTCCAACCCTGAAACAAGAAAGGAAACCAGAGTGGTTAAATAAAAACAAAGATTCAGGCGGCGCCATGATAGTCATTACAATGAAAACAAAACAAAAATTTAGTGGAAGCCTGAACCCGAAAGAGGGCATTACCTCATTGGAAAAATTAAATCAAATCACTGTGGAGGATTTGGTATAGTATGAAAATGCTCAGTCAGTGAAGCTAATCACTAACGTGGCAGAGACTTGACAATCCAAACTTCTTCTGTAGAAGAAAAAATTTTATAAATTGTGAAGATATGTATACCACGAAGAGAACGAACAAATTCAAGCGAGAGGTGACATTCAGGAGAAAAAAATGATTTACCTATGAACCTTGCTTCTGTCTGTCGAATGAGCCATGGTGTAACTCCAGAGGTTCGATAGTAAGTCATTCGATACCCTGTGCAAAGGAAGCGGGCCGCGAAAATGGCAAGAACCAAATGGAGATAGCAACAAGAGAAAATTTCCCATTAAATAGACGATAACCCTAACGCATCCAAACCATACAGATGGCACGATCTGGGAGATGCGTACTAGAAACTAGGGTTGGGTCAATAAACAATTCGGAGGCATACTGTCACACTGATAGTCCTTATGCATCCGAACACTGGAAATAAATGTGCAAATGAATTCTATGTACAAGTTTTGGTTCACGAAGGCGCAGCAGATGCGAGGCAAGGAAACAACGAGCTAGCGTTCCACCACCGTAACCACAAAGGTACACAATGACTAGTAAATATATTTTAAAGTGAGACAAAATCTCCATGGGAGTCAATTCATTAAAGGAAACCGTACTCTGAGTAAATATCTTGGGATCGTTATAATTCAATCCCAGACTTCATATACAAGCTCACGCAAGCCAGACTTGACAACTCAATACATGTATCGATTTAATGCGGATGAAGATCATAACCATAGGCGTACACAATATGTTCATACATTCCACATAATAAGTCCATATAATATCTCTATCGACTTTAATGAATATTGATCTCGACATAGTAGTTCGAATAGTAAAAGCGACTGCATGATAAGTCGACAGAAGTGATGAGTTGTATTAACATAAGTAACGGTGGTAAATCATCGTTTAACTACCGGCAACCAACTTACAACGCAACGAATGATATAGGTGCACCCTCATGCCGAGGTGACATATAAAATAAAAAGGGGGCAAATACAATTATGGTGGAAGTGTGGGTATAAGGATAAAATATATAATTGTATAACAATCATGTATCAAGCAATGAAGTCAATTTCATCATGGGTGTAGATTGTAATAGAGGTTGTGGTAAAGAAGTGATTATTCGAGAAAATAGGAATATAAATTTCTATTATTAGTGAAGAAAAAAAAATTTATCTGGTCAATTTGGGAGACATGACAATATTAACCAAAATATAAGATTTAAAAATCTCCAAAACATATAGAAAATATAATACACCAACATGTACATCCTATTTTTCATCGCCGTGGTACTCACATATTGAGATGTTGAGTCGTAACTAAAATATGTGCAGTATGGAGAAACACGATATCATTTTCAGTCTCATTCTTTTAGGGGAGAGAGAGAATAATTTCAATCCCTCTTCCATCAAATCCATTCTATGTGCCTTAGCCCACGTCAATGAAAACACTTTATAAATATGGTGAGAATTTAATGATAAAATAGAAGAAAATTATAAACAGTAATAAAGAAATTTTTAAAAAAATTGACATTTTTTTTAATTAAAATCATTTTTATTATTGGTTTTGAATATGTTTCCTTTAATTAAAGGTAAAATTAACGGAATAGAAAATTTGGTATAATAATTCATTAATATGCATTAATATATTATTATAAAGAACTTTAAAAGATAGGCATAGGCATGTAGTACTTACTTTTAACTTTAAAAGATGGACATAAGCATGTAATACTTACTTTATTTGTTTGACATAGGCTCATTGTTATTGTTTAGCTTCTTTTGCTTGCTCACATAATATGAGTGTGGCTATAAAAGTTAAGAGACAAAATTAATCTAATAGTGTAGAAAAGGTAAGGAAACAACCTAACGAACATGGAATCCATGGAACATATTAATAATCTTCATCCTAAAAATTTAAGAAAATGAAAAGGGGATTAATAACAATGATTGAGGTGTTTTTTTTTCACGAAGAGAATCATAATATTATTAAAAATAAACAGAATTAGATTTTGTAGAAGTCAAAATCCCTCCAACAAAAACCAAGATCAAAATCTTGGGGGACAAAACACCTAGAAAGTAGAAAAAACAAAGAAATAAACACTTTTAATAATGATGAATATTCCCTTTTTCCCTTTCTTCATATGCACTTTTTCCCAGTTACCACCCAAATATTCCACCAAAATGACTACCACATCTAAACCTAGAAATTATTATTCCACCAGATAGACATTAATAATCTCTATCCTAAAAATTTAGGATAATTTAAAAGAACACAAAGGATATTAATAATAATGATTGAGGTTTTATTTCTTTCCCTAAAGAGAACGATAATTTTATTATAAAGAAAAAAAATTAAATTTTCCAGAGGTCAAAATCCTTCCACCAAAAGCCAAGACCAAAATCTTTGGAGAAAAAAACAACTATAAAATAAATAAAAAAAGAAATCATCATTTTTAATAATCATTAAGATACATTTATTTCCCTTTATTCCTATGCAATTTTGTCAATTAGCACGCAGGGGATTATAGCGGACAATTTCAGGATCCAAACTTGACTCGACTTGGGATTGGTATTTTTTGAATGCGAATTTCTGATTCACAGAGTTGTCTTTGTACGTGGAATTCCTATGCAGAAGAATTCTTGCATGAGTCCTCTTCCCATCAAGGTCAATTTGTTTTGACTAGTAAGTACTTTCTATAATATGATTATCCTTAGTACCTTGAGAAGGGATATAGTCCTCAGCTTCCTACTCTATTTCTACAAAGTTGATGTGCTACCACCCTTTATTTTTTTGAGTTTCCACCTTTTTATCCTTTAGGTGTTTTTTGTCCTGTGGACATGAGTATTGTAGTTGACATGTTTGAAAACAAGTACACCATCTAAATGTTGTGTTTTCATAATCCAAACTTTGGTTCTATTTGTATTTTCAATTTTTAAGCCCTACGTTGTCTCGTAATCATTTTCACAAATTTATCTCTATACAAATATGAGAAAGGGTAAAAATACATTGTTATATCCGATCATGATCTATTTTTTGAAAATTCCCCAAGTATTCCCTATATCTTCCAGGACTTGATGATGCCAAAATGGTTGTGGTAGGTTTGGTATCCCCACCCACACTGTCATTGTTGACACCACCATCATTACAGGGTCAAATTTAGGGAACTAATGGGTCATATAGAGCCCAACACATCCCAAAAATGATGGCCTTGGTGCATTCCTTTTACGAAATCTTCCTTTCATGCAAATTGTACAATGAAAAAAACTTTAGCTTTTGTTGTTGTACATAAGCTCCTTATGATTGTTGAGCCTCATTTTCTTGCTTCACATAATATCACTATGAATATAAAATTTAAGAGACAAAATGAATCTAATTTTGTAATATAGGTAAGGAAACAACATAATGAACATGGCATCCATGGCAAACATTACTAATCTTCATCCTAGAAATTTAAGAGAATGCAAAGGGGATTGATAATAATGATTGAGGTGTTATTTTTTTTTCCAAAGAGAATCATAATTTTATTATAAATAAACAAAATTACATTTTGCATAGGTCAACATCTTTCCGACAAAAACAACCTTCCAACAAAAACCACGATCAAAATCTTGGGAGGCAAAAACAACTAGAAAGTAGAAAAAACAAATAAATAATAATTTTAAATAATAATGAAGGTTCCTTTTTTCCCTTTCTTCCTATGAACATTTTCCGAGTTACCACTGAAGTATTCCATGAGAGTGACTACCATATCCAAACCCAACTCTACTTGGGGTTGGTATTTGTTAGAATCTCAATTTCCCTTTTCACGAGATCTGTTTGTTCATGGAACCCCATTTTCTTGTCTTACCATTTGTGTTGAAGAAATTCCTTCTTGTGTCATCTCCCCATCACTGTCAATCTATTATGACTGCTAAATAATTTCCATGTTTTGATCATCCTTAGTACCTTGAGAAGGGATATAGTCATTATCTTATGGCTCTAGTTCTCCAAATTTAGTGTTCTGCCAACCTTTCTTTTTTCGAGCTTCCCCCTTTTTAGCCTTTGGGTGTTTTTTGGCCTATGGAAATGAATATTGTAGGTGACCTTTTTGAAAACAAGTGAAACATAAAAATGTTGTATTTTCATAATCCCAACTTCGGTTGATCAAGGTGGATATTGGTGGCCACCCACCTATTCCATTTGGTCCCACACCATTAGTTGTTTCAATTTTTTATTTTTAGCACAACTTACTATTTCTAGCAGTTTTTCAGGTCATGAAATTTCGGATCCATTTTGAGTCACTACTAATGCATGTGGATATTGTTGGCCACCCACCTCTTCCATTTGAGACCCCACCATCAATTTTTTTAGCTTTTTAGTTTCGGCACAACTTACTATTTTTAGCAATTTTTCAGGTCGTGAACTTGCGAAGCCGTTTTGACGCCGTAAACAACATTTTTTTGGGAAAACTAGGAGAAACATGGGTCCACATAAAAATATATATTCCTCATATAGATATTTATAACGAGGTATGACGCGTGTCAAACAAAGATCGTATCCCAAAGTTACATCCCTAGGAAGTTGAAACACAAATTTACCCAAACAGGGCCCATAGCTTTGGCGCTTCATCTCCTAGGGTTAGGTTTTTGGATGTTTCAGGTTTTCCATTATTTTTCAATAATAAATAGGCCCTCGAGCTCCATTGTAACACAGTTAAGATGCCTTTAGCCAGCATATCTCTTCTCAGAGATCCACTACCAAGACCCTAGCTAGTTTATTTCCATTATGTCTGTAAGCATATTTCTGTTATTTGATATTAATGAAATGAAATATTGTTTCCATTGCATCTCTGTATTTATGTTTATTTTTGCATATTATTGCATTCCTACATAAATATGGATCAATGGTATGAAAGAGGGATACTCTTTCTCTATTTTCCTTTGCATTTCCCCAATGAGGTCAGGGTCCTTGCAATATCAACCTCGAAAACCCCAACGACCTCTCACGGTGGAAGAAAATAAACACGAGGGAGCGGGAGATCCTATAAAAATATTCCTCGAGGAGGCCCTTGAGAAACAAAGGAACGTGATGATGGATAAATTTTCTTAGATCCTTCACCGGTTGCCCACCTATAGAGCATCTGCATCAAACAACCAGTCTGGAGGTGCCACTCCCTTGAAGGTAGAGGTAAACTTTGACATCCCTGTATTTCAAGGTGAGATAGATGTAGACGTCATAGATAGATGTTTTAATTTACTAGAAGGGTATTTCTCGGTCCATGATTTATCTCACCAAGAAAATATTAATTTTTCTCCTCAAATTTTCCCCCATTTCAAATACTGGTGGGAACCTTACTATGAGCAGAAGGATGAGAGGGAACCCTCTTTGTTCTCAGCCGCACCCACTTTTCATTCTAAGATGGCATCAAGGAGAAATATTACCCCTGTGGGGATAAATTAAGATAGGTACATCCAATGGACCATGTTGTGGCAAGAAAGGGATCAAGATGTGCACAAAATAACAAATCAGTTCCATACCCTGCATGCAAATTTGGGTACTAAAGATTTAGAGAGACATTTAGCGCTCAAGCACCACAACTATGTGCACAAACACATTCTTGAGGAAATGGAGTTCCTCAACATTACCTCGCTTGGCATGACATATCACTATGCCGCCAAGATCGAGCATAAATCTAAGGAAAGAAAGAGAGGGTTTGGATCCACAAATCCGAAGCCAGGGAAAGGTTCTCCCAAACCACGGAACATGCGGCATAGCCAAAGTGGGGTGACTCAGAACACTACCAGAAATCCAAAGAAGGACTTGGGGAAATTATGTGAATTTCATAATAGCCCCACTCACAACACAAATGAGAGTCGAGCCAAACAGTCATTGGTAGTCGAACTGAAGGCACCCGATTCAGATTCATGTTCTAATCCTGAGCCAGAACTAGGAAAGGGAGATAAAAAATGGAAGTAGATCATTGATGTGAACCCCAATTCCATTGTTTCCACCACCAAGCTCCAGAGGGAGGATCCTAGTGATCCAGAGGAGGGGGAGTGCATCTTCCATTCATAGATGTGGGGGAAGGGCTCTCCACTGCAATTTATTGTTGATAACAGAAGCCAAAAGAACCTCATTTCAGGTGGGGCATGAAGTGGCTCAGCCCCATAGCACACCCACAACCATATACCATTTGGTGGCTTCACCCAGGTAGAGATCTCTGCGTTTGCTAGTAGTGTCACCTTTTGTACAACATCAAGCCATTCATAGATGAGGTCTTGTGTGATGTTACTCCTCTTGATGTATTTGATCTATTATTGGGCCAACTAGAACTGTGGAGGCGACATGTTGTGTATGAGTATAGGCCTCGTGCTATTATTATTACTTCAGAAAATAACTTGTACATGATACCAAAGGTAGTACTGCCTACTTCCATCTCTTTGACTACTACAAAACAACACATTAAGATTGTTTCCCAAAGTAGGAAATTTATTTTCCTTAAAACTCATTCACATGGAAAGAATAATATTGTGGCCGCAACCTTGAAACAAGGCTCACCTGCACAACTGCAACAGATGGACAAAGTCGTGGAGGAATACGAGGACATTTTCTCCTCACCCACACATGTTCCTCTACAGTATCATGATAAGTACTCCATTGATGTGACCCCCGACACATCTCTGCCTACTGTTTTCATTCGTCATATGACTACATAGACATAATCCACACATGTATTGTCTGAGGCAACCAAATTTATTGAACGCATCGAACAGGTCCATGACATCCTAGACAAGTCCAATACCAAGTTCAGCAGAATTTTCCTCTCATGTAGGAACTTTATTCAATGGGGACCATTTCTTCCTAATGAGGGAGGAAGGTTCAAGATGTATATTGGTGGCCACCCACCGATTCCATTTTGACCCACACCATCAGTTCTTTCAGTTTTTCAGTTTGAGCACAACTTAATATTGTTAATTGTTTTCTAGTCAACAACTTCAGGAGTCATTTTGAGGCCCTACTGATGCGGGTGGATATTGGTGGCCACCTACCTATTCCATTTTAATCCCCCACCATCGATTATTTCAACTTTTTAGTTTTGGCACAACTTAGTATTTTTAGCATTTTTTCGGGTCGTGAACTTCCGGAGCCATTTTGAGGCCCTAAATGACATTTTTTGGGAAAACTGGGAGAAAAATGGATCTACATACCAATATTACTCATCCAAAAAGTTTTATTCCTCCGATATATCTTTTTAATGAGGTATGGTGTGCGTCAAACAGAGATCGTATGTCAAAGTTACGTCCCTAGGAAGTTGAAACACCAATTTACCCAAACGAGGCCCATAGTTTTGGTGCATCATCTACTAGCATTTGGTTTTTGGATGTTTCATGTTTTCCATTTTTTATCAATAATAAATAGGTCCTCAAGCCTCATTTTAACACATTTCAGAGGCCTGTGGCTGCCACATCTCTTCTGAGAGATACTCTATCAGTGCCCTAGCTAGTTGATTTCCATTATGTCTGTAAGCATATTTCTGTTATTTGAAATTAATTAAATGAAATATTATTTCCGATACATCTCTCTGTTTATGTTTATTTTTGTGGCCATAGTTTTGGTGCTTCATCTCCTAGGGTTAGGATTTTGGATGTTTCAGGTTTTCCACTATTTCTCAATAATAAATAGGCCCTCGAGCCTCATTGTAACACAATTCAGAGGCATGTATCCACCACATCTCTTCTCAGAGATACGCTACTAGTGCCCTAGATATTTTATTTCCATTATGTATTTAAGCATATTTCTATTATTTTATATTAATGAAATGAAAGATTATTTGCATTGCATCTTCGTGTTTATGTTTATTTTTGTGTATTATTATGTTCCTGCATAAATCTAGATCACTCGTTTCATTCATATTTTCCATTTTTTAGCAGTATGTTGCGTGGTCATCCTTTGCTCAAATATATCTCTCTATAAATCCAAGCAATGGTAAAAAAACCTAATTGTATATGATCATTATTTGCTTTTTGTATCCGATCATATTTGTTTTTTTGTAAGTCCCAAAAGTATTCCCTATATCTTTAAGGACTTGATGATGCCAAAATGGTTGTGGGAAATTCGGTAGCCTCGCCGACACTGTTGTTTCTCACACCACAATCATTATCAGGTCAAATTAAGGGAACCAATGGGTCATATAGATCCCAACATGTCCCCAAAACTAGGGGATTTCCTGCATTACTTTTTTGGATCTTCCTCTGACTCAAATTGTAGAATGAAAAAACCTTTAGATAATCAGTTAACATCACAATTTTTTTACCATGAGGTGTAGATCCACTAATGAAAAGAATATTCTTTGGGCCAAAACCCAATGAATATATAGAAGAGGGAATTATAATGAAGAACTGAAAAACGATAAGTTAGATCATGATTTTAGAACTCACATTTGCTTGAAAATAAGAGACAAAATCTGGTTGAGATGTTATTGTTTCTAATACATATTCTTATCAATGATGAGTAAAACCATGTGTTGAAAGAAAAAAACAAATTTATTCTTAATGCAATTTATATGCTATCAAAGTACGTCGCTTCCCTTTGCAAGATCTGGTGCAATTGGTAGTTTATATCTAAGTTGGATATAAATTATTGTGAGTTAAGACGGATTTAGAATTGACCATAGTATACATGGATCTAAAATTAGCTAGGATGGATGTAGGCTAGATTCTAGAGGTGCTCTACGACCTTGTATATGGGTAATGTGTAGATGTAATATAAGAAACTGTGTAAATATTTTTACATGTTGGCTTAATATGTTGAATTTGCATTAATATGTCCAATTTATAATATGTAAATTTGTAAACATTTAGATGTGGTCTAGAATTAATATAGACCCAAGGGAGATATTATAGTGTCCGTAAAAAGTTAAAAGTAATAAAAATAATAAAATTCAAATTTGTTACAATGTAAATTTGTTTTATTAATAAAATTAAAATAACTTTTTATATTAAAAAAAGTCGCACTATACATATTATACTAAAATATGTAACTATGGATAATAAGTTAAAATACATTTTACCTTATAAAGTAGAACAATGATTATGTAATAGTATTTAATTTTAATTGATAACTACACACATATACAATACAATAATTTGTTTAACCATGTATATTCATGTCCATTAGGTCACATATATTATGAACTTTTAAATAGGCTTCATTAGAATACCATGGCCCAATACCATGGTTCGTCAACACAACATACCAATAAACCCTCTCTAGCTTCATGCTAAAATATTATATAAATATTTTATCTAAATGTAATTTTATAACATTTTTTATTAAATTTAAATGAACAAAAAAATATTATAGTTACTTTTGAGATATATCTACACCTCTACCACAACAAAATTTATAAGATATAAATAATATCTCTAAATTAAGATCCATTTCACCATAAAAATTAAAATAATAATTTTGTAACCATATTTAAATTTCATTAATAAGCACATTTTTTTTTCCCAATATAATAGGATTTTTAACCATGGATATTATTAACCGTACCATAGCATGGCCCAATACCATGACTCATCAATATACATCATGCCCAAAAACCATCACTCATTTCAAAATCAAAATAATACAAATAAGATTAACAAGACTTTTAACCATGGATACTCACCTCACTTTACCATGGATATTATTAACCATACCATACCATGACTCATCAATAGCCAAGCCCAATATCTATCTTTTAGTTCACAATCAAAATATTTTATAAATAATTTTATAAATTTAATTTTATTAAAGTTTTGTACCACGGACCTGCGTCCCATTGTGAAAAAGTCCTCTAATTTCAAGTTATATTATGTTATCTAAAAATTTTGACATGGTCAAATTACATTAAAATAAAAATAAAAATTATCACTTAAAACATTTTGATTCAATAAAATTGTATTAAAAAAAAATAAAATGACTAATGAAACTAGCAGCCAACCATTCTAACTTTAAATCTATCAAATTTTAAAAAAGATATAAAAAAAAATTACACTTTAAAAGATTAAATACCTCTTAATAGATCATGTTAAAATAAATCTAAATACAATAATTTAATTATCACTTTTTAAAAGCAAATTAATTTCCATTTTTTTAAATTTAAATAAACCCTAAATTGAAAAAAGCCCATCACGAAAAGCAGCTATGAAAAATTCATTCAAAAAATACTTTATGTCTTGTCTTTTAAATGTACAAAATTAAGATAGCAATACTATTATAACGTTCTTACTGAATTTTTATAGCCGTTGAAATCACTCAAATATACAACTGACATAATAAATAAATAAATAAAACGAATTAGTAAAAAAATTATGAAAATTGAAGATATTATATTTATTTGTTTTATTTTTATTTATTTATTAAATATATATAAATATATAAATATATATATATTTAAAAGATAAAAAAATATGTATATATTTTTTTCATAATAATAATTTTTATATAATAAATGAATTTAAAAACTCATATATATAAAAAATTCAATTATTATTTTTTGAAAATAATTAATACAATACATTGGAGGAAGCCATATCTAAACATAGTTATCAAAAGTTCATTCACTTATTTTTTTAGAAGTACAAATTTAAATGAGCAATACCATTTTTAGAAAATAACTGAACGTACATACAGTTTTATTGAAGTATTATAGCCGTTGAAATACCTTCAAATATCATTGGAAAACACTAGATGATAATAGCATTCACAATTCCGTTTCTCTTTGGCTGAATTTCCCACCCCAAAGTAGTCTATCAATATAAAAGCCCTGGTATTGTCACACATCAAGTAAAAATCTCTATCTGTGAACGAAGAAGTAAAAACGTGAAAGCAAGATCGATTAAGAGATTCGATTTGATCGGCCTGCGCAGCACCTACAATGACAGGTTTAATTTTACTTCCGAATCGTCTTCTCATTATTCCCTTGTATCATCAACATCTAATTAACGCATGATATGATTGTTGTAGGCAATATGGAGCCCTTGTTGTTGACAACTGCTGCTCTATCTGTCATGGTTCTGCTTCTTCCAGCAATCATAGCCCTTCTGTGGCGCTTTTGTGGTCCCCGTGATGGTGTGGAGCCGGGGCTTAATACTAGTGCTGCAGCTGCTGATTCTCCTGTTGCCGCTACAGATTCTCGTGTTGCCGCTGCTGAGAGTTCCTCTGCCCTATGACCAATGAAGTCAAGTATTCACAAATAAGAGAATACCGGATCCAGATGCGTAATAATTCCCTTCTATTGCAGAATGGACTGGAACATAAGTAGTTCTCTCTGTATTCTGGATGCAGAAAATTAGACTTTAAATATTTAGATTTTTTTGGTAGAGATTGCTATTGATATTGGCAGGTGACTCTAAGCGCCCCATTTATTCTTCAATATATTTAATACATTCGATATTTAATTATGATTGTTCTTTATCGAATTTTATTTTGAAAATTTCTGGCATGACTGGTATTGCAGCTGCTGTTTCAATGTTCCAATATAAGCGTGTTAATGTTTTGGGTTGGCATTTTAATCGGTTCATTGTTGTCCTCTTATTTGTATCTTAATTCATAAGATATCTGTTGTTTCCTGAGTTGCTTGTGAATTTATGTATCGGTGGCCTATTTATTTAATATAGAGAACACTGTAAATGTGAACATTACCGTGTATCATATCACGAATCAAAGAAGCTACCGTTTCTTAGTTGTAACCAATTTGCAAATGGATAAACAAATCCCAAGAATCTGTTAATGTGAAGCTGTATTCAGACCACATCGCCCACGCCATCTGCCACCGAGCTCGCCGACTCTCTAAGAGATGTCGGCCGCTCGAATGTTTTAATTTTTTTTGTGCATTCAATTAATCTACACGATTAGGAAATTCTATCGTCTATAAATTTGGGTTTTGTGCCTTTGCCTGAGCAAGCCAAGTAAGGAAAGGCCTCCTGTAATAATAGAAGTTTGCGATGTGATTTCAGGATTAGGAAATTCTATCGTCTATAAATTTGGGTTTTGTGCCTTTGCCTGAGCAAGCCAAGTAAGGAAAGGCCTCCTGTAATAATAGAAGTTTGCGATGTGATTCTCTGGTTTGTAATGGAAGTTTGGATGCGAATTTTTTTTTTTCTGGTTTAGATTTGTTTCTCCTTTCTTATTGTCTGTTGGGTTGCTCTTATACTCAACAATTGGTACTAGAGCCAATTTACTTTTCTCAGTCACTGCAATTCATTTGCAAATCCCTGATCTGCAAGCTGAGCATCTAGATTTTTTGCAGCTTAGAATGGGACTAGTTTATCCCACTTACTCGGCATTTCTCAGAAATTGTTGAGCTGCCCCAAGAACAAACAGAAATTGGAAGGGTTCTGTAAAATTCTGCAATTGCTTGTTATTGTGAGATTGCTACATGAATAGTGCATAGTCATATTTGGTGGAAATCTGGTTTCACTAGTTTCAATCTCACTTCTTCACTGTAATCATCACCGGATGCAATGAGTGCTACCTCTCATAGAAATGGTTATAGTTGAATGACTTTCTTAACCCAATTGAATCCCTAAAAAAAGATATCTAATAAAATGCACTCTAGAAACCCCTCAATACCTAAATTCTAATCTAATTACTTTCATGTTCTTTTCACTTTGTGATAAGGTCCTTTTTTCACCCTTTTGAAAAAGAAGTGGATACGATTTCATTAGAAGGTTAAAAGAGTGTTTTACATGTTTCATAATTATTATAGACATATATTATTATATATGTTTTATAATAATTGTTGATTTTGTTAAAGCTTATTCTTATTCTTCTTCTTTTTTTTTTTGGAGATGGATCCTTTATTTTAAAAGTGTAATATTTTCAAGTTTTATTTTGAAAGTATCCTTGATTTTTATTAAGAATGGTAACCGTAGTTAATGATATGGAGAAGTTGAGTGGGGCTAATTTGGCCTTATGGAAATTTCATATGGGGATATACTGATTTTAAAAGATCAATATTTTCCAATTGAGGGTGTAACAAAAAAACCCTCATCAATAACAGATCAGGGATGGGATAAGCTAGATAGAAAGATGATTGCGACAATCCGCCAATATCTAGCAAAGAATGTGTATTTCAATGTGCTTGGAGAAAAGACAGCAAAATGATTATGAAAGAAGCTCCATGATCTATATGAGAAAAACACGTCATCAAACAAAGTGTTCTTGATGAACAATATTTACAATCTAAAGATGAAGGAGGGTGCTTCAGTTTCTTAGCACTTGAATGAATTCAATATTATAACTAGTCATCTTGCCTCTGTTAAAGTAACTCCAGATGATGAAATTAAAGTTATTTTGTTAATTTTTTCTATGCGAGATAGTTAGGACAATTTAATTGTGGCTATGGGTACTTCAACACCTACAAGGATCCTGATGTTTGATGATGTTAGTAGCAGTTTAATGAATGAGGATTTGTGTTGTAAGTCAATTGGAGAAAACCAGGGAGGAGAACCTCTAGCTCTAGATGATTGGGGTAGGAGAATTGATCGAGGACGACAAGGGTGATCAAGATCGAGAGGCCAATAAAAATGAAGGAGGCGTAGGATCATCTGTTTTCATTCTGGAAAACTCGGGCACATAAAGAAATAATGTCAAGCCTTGAATAAAGGACAAAAGGATCAAAGACAGGCCAGTACAAATCAAACGTCATCTAGGAGAAATGAAGGTGGGACTACTATTGTAGTCACAGATGGTGATGCATTGTTTACTCTTTCAGTAGAGGATGCATTTTTATATACATCTAGCAGTATCTTTGATTGGATCCTTGACTCTGGGGCATTTCACCATGTAACCCCATGCAATAATAGTTTTTTGCATATAATCTTGGTGAATATGGCAAAGTGCATTTGGGGAATAACCATTTGGTGCAAGGTAAAACCCACAGTCCCGGTTTTTCACAAATTCTCAAGCTGTGTATAATTGCATTCAAAAAATTTGCCCAACCAAATCCAACAATCTAGGCAATCCCACATTTCTCTAATCCCTTGAACTGGCAATTTAAATATATCTGTGTGTCTTAATATCTCAATCTGAGATTGAGATATTAAATTAATTTCCTCCCTTGGTTATGGAACTACACACCTCGTCTTAGAATTAATAATGCGGAAGATTTTTTTATTAAAGGTTATAGAGCCCAAAATGCCTCTAACAATGCTCTTCATAGGAAACCATACAATCCACCCTCGGCTTATTGTATTAACCTCAATTAACCCTCATATTCAAGGTTCTCTCTTCCCATTATCCCAAGCAACACAATCTCAAAATTATATTGTTAATGTTCGTTCTTGGCCTTATAATCCAAAGGCTCCATCCTTATAAGTTATAACCATAATGGTTAACATATCCGCCTCATAAAGATTTGGTCAACAATTAAAACCTTGGCACAAACCCTGTTGTGACTTATTTGGATTAGTATCTGAATACTATGGTTCAACCCACTTTATAACTGGCTGGGCTTATGACCCAACGTTCACAAGTCCGCCCTATCATTCAAGACAACAGATTTCATTTCTCATATTAATTCACAATTGACCATCGCTCGCACTTTCATGAAAGAGGCTTGGGTTAACGCATATCAACAAACGGTTAAGCCTTTGACCTTGGGCTAATTCTATGTGCATATCTATATATATATATATATATATATATAACTCCGAACTTACGTGATATTCGAGCCTCGGGACTCTTACCTTGGTTAAACCTGCGCGAAGTCAATCCTCCAATTCCCACAGCGCAAATGGGTCCCGATGGTTAACTGCTCCCCCTCATCGGACGACGAGGATGTCGTCGCTTCAACCTTGATGATCCAACGATTCAAATTGGATATCGCGTGATTTAGAGGCATGGATGTTAATTCTCAAAAATCACGTGATGTGAGTTATTTTTCTAAACCACTGATGGACACGCATTGATCAGTTTATGAGATCGCATTTTTTTCACAAATGTTGATTACTGCTTCCACGCTATGCGATAATACCGGTATCACTCCAGAAACCACCCTTCCGTTCTCCCCAGGGTTCCCTTTTACTTCGTGGTTCCGTATTTTTTTCTGCATTTATATTATATCCAAACAGAGTTTAAATATTCGCTCATTCACTTCTACTGCGCCATTTCTTGACTATTCCAAAAAAATTTCTACATTGAACTCCTTGCACAGAGGTTTACACTTGACTTGAGGAAAACCATATAATAAAAATGGCCTACTCCATTGCGAACTAACAAATTGGGTCGATTCGATCCACTCTCAATCGGGAGAACAGATTATAACGTTGATAGACCTTAACCAGGGTTTCAATACATGTAGGTAAACAGGGTCAGTCTATTTGACCTCTTTCGAGGCTCTACATAAACACCAATTAACCGACTCTACACAGCATATACATTTTGATATGAATTAACATCGATTTCATATTTAGAACCGAGCATCAATCGAACCTCTAGATAATAGGGTATCTCCACCCAGAATACATATAGGCAGACTGTCAACAAATTGAGTCCTACTCCTACATGGCTTACGGAGATTCAAGGCATATTCACACAAAATTTAACTCGACAAGTGCACACTAATACTGAAAAATCTCTTTCTCATTAAATGAATTCTCTTACAGATTTCCTACTTCAGCCAGGTCTTCAATGCAAATGGCCTCCTACACTACAACACCATGTAGTCTGTGCAGGTCTCTATACAGGTCTTCCTTTTCTAATTCCTTTGAGGCTTAATTTTATACCCAACTAAAATGAATCGTTTCACATTTCTTAATGACTCACAAAATCTTCAAATTCCTACATTTCTAAAATTAGACTAAGTCCTAAATCGAAACTGGCTATCCCTTCATGTGCCCACTAATCATTCGGGCAGTAACATCTTCTCCAGATTTAACTAAAAATCACTCAAATGAAATTAATCACATAGGAAATTAAAACAAGAGACCCCCCTATGTTTATTTATATAAAAAATATTTTCTTGGGCCTAATGCCCTTGCATCAGACTCCCCAGGTTAAAATGGTTCATGATCTCCTGATCATGTGCTTTGATCTTGTTCTGCCTGGATCCCACACTTTGTTCTGCAACTGGTCGTCTATTGCAGCGTTCTTCTTTTGCATTCCTCCTGGCTTCCATACTTTGTGTTGCAGCTTTCCACTGGCTGCACTTTTATATCCTCTTTATGGTTTTCTTTTGTTGCTACTTCTTTATTTCTTTGTTGTTGTCTTTTTCTCAGTCACCTTCATCATCAGTCCTCGCACAAATTCAATTTCTTGATATAATGTGTCTTCTAACTACTGGATACCACTCTTCCTTGATTTTTGAACTTCTACTTCCTCTTGTTGTAATCTCGTTCTTGTTGTAGTTCTTCCTACTGCCATTATTACTTCAGCTGTGTCTGTATCTCTTCTTACTGCCACCCAATCATCCATACCCTCTTTTCTTCTGGTACAGAAAAATTCTTCTTGAATGTTACTCATGACAATTCCTCCATCTTTTGATTTCAACAATTCTTCATACTGGTAATTAAATTGCTAGTCATCATCCTCATCTCTTCTATTCTTCTGGACTAAACATCACTTAGTCCTTCTTTCAGTACCTGCAGTCATAAGATAAACACCAAAATCATAAATCCTTTGTGCCTCTTCTGCTGGCAACACTTCAGTTTGTTGCTTCAACATTTCCTCCAGCAACACTCCAATCAGCTGCTGCTTTGCCATTTCACTCTCTCCTGTGGATTTTTTCTGCAAAAATTTTAGCCATCTCCTTTGGCCAAACACATCATCAATATGCTGCAACTCAGTTTCAGCATCCTCTTCTTTTGCCTTGGAAATCTTCAGCAAGTGCCTTCCTTCTTCTTGCTTGGTTCTACTAACCATATCAAGTTTTCCAAACACTGCATTTTCATATTCTATCAGAGTAAATCTCTGATTTTCTACTGTTGTAGCAGTCCCTAAAGTCTGCCATCCAGCCTTCTCTCCAATCCTCTCTTGGCTATTTGAACAAGCCAATTCTTCTCTTCTATCAACAGCAACAAATTTCTTCATGTGAGACATGACTGTCTCATCTTCATTCTTCACTTGGCCATTTAGCAAATTAGTCTATCATTATCATCATTAATGACAAATTCATCACTATCAAACACAATTGTCATGTCCTCATTGAAGTAATCCATTTTATAAAACAAGGAATTTATGAATTCCTTCTGCTGCAATAATTCAATCTAATATTCATCTAAAAAATACTCATCATATATTGCTTGGCAACAGGCAAATTCATTTTTCATAGTTCCATCATATGAACTATCTTCATTAACACCTGCATTCACACACAACTTGTCAGTTTTAAAAACATAAGACCTCATGGTCTCATTTGATGAATCAATCATCAACTCTTCTTGTTGTCCCAAGTCTTCCATATACTTCAGAGATTCTTCAATGGTCTCTTCTTCAATTTCTTCAAGCTATCCAAATTCTAGCTTATGGCCATCATCATAAGCTAAATCTCCTCTGCTTTCAATATGTTGGAAAACAGAACCTTTCTCCAACTGTGTATGGACATCTTCGAAAGATATGGTTGTTCCATTTTCCACCTCAGTGACAACATCAACAGGTTGTTCATCTCCACATGGCTTTCCTGCAAACATAGAAAATATGTCAGATGTAAGGCTCTTGGACCCCTTGGTCCCACTTGAAGCTTCAGTCTTCAAGTCCTTTTCCAAATACTCAATCATTCTGAGCATTTCCTCCTTCTTCTGAGCATTGATCAATTTCTCTTTCTTCTTTTGTGGCCTCTGCCACTTTACCTTCTTCTTCATGAGCCAACCAACTCTCTGGTTTTCCTCTATCATCCTCTTTAGTTCATAAAGCTGCTTACTGATCCCAGCTATCTCTTTCCAATATTCTTCATCTGTGAGTTTCTTCCTTATGCCATTTTCTTTGGCATCTTCCCTCACTCTTCTGTTGTGGCCTCTCTTAGAACCTCTACAGTCTCTGTTGTGGCTGTCAGTAGCCATCTTCTCTTCCAGGAGTTCTTTACTCACAAGCTGCACTAAGCCTCTGCAACAGCAAGCTCTCTTGCTGCAACTTACCTCACCAATCCCTTCCTCTAGATCTGGCTTTTGGCAAGTACTGGTCCCCTATCTGCTGGAACCTTCTGAGTACTCTCTTCTGCTCTCCATGCTTCACTCTTCAACTTTCTCTCAAGAAACCCACTGTTCTTCCTTCGTCAAACCTCAGTTGAGAATGCCCCAGGTTTTGTCACACTTTCTCTTCACTCAGAATCCCTTGCTGAACTCTTCTTATCACTTCTCTCAAAGCTGTGATCTGCTTATTGCTGAGATTCATTCCTTAATTGCTTGCACTTTGCATTCTACAAACAACATCCTTCAAACCAGATTCAAATAAGGCTCATCAACTCACCTCTCAAGATCCTTGAATGATATTGCTTATTTTATCACCTACACTGCATCTCTACCTGCTGCAATCTTCAAGACTCTGTGTCTTCAACTCCAGATTCTGCACGTCCGGAGACGTTCACTACATAGTCAATCAAATCTGCAATTCTGTTAAACAGATTTAAAACCCAACTTTCTCACTGTTCAATACATGTGCATTTAAAAATAAAAATTTCAAAGAGCTAATTCAATTCAAGCTCTGATACCACATTGGTGAAGGGTAAAACCCACAGTCCCAGTTTTTCACAAATTCTCAAGCTGTGTATAATTGCATTCAAAAAATTTTCCCGACCAAATCCAACAATCTAGGCAATCTCACATTTCTCTAATCCCTTGAACTGGAAATTTAAATATATCTGCGTGTTTTAATATCTCAATCTCAGATTGAGATATTAAATTAATTTCCTCCCTTGGTTATGGAACTACACACCTCCTCTCATAATTAATAATGCAGAAGCTTTTTTTATTAAAGGTTATAGAGCCCAAAATGCCTATAATAATGCTCTTCAAAGGAAGCCATACAATCCACCCTCGGCTTATTATATTAACCTCAATTAACCCTCATATTCAAGGTTCTCTCTTCCCATTATCCTAAGCAACACAATCTCACAATTAAATTGTTAATGTTCATTCTTGGCCTTATAATCCAAAGGCTCAATCCTTATAAGTTATAACCATAATGATTAACATATCCGCCTCATAAAGATTCAGGTCAACAATTAAAACCTTGGCACAAACCCTCTTGTGAGTTATACAGATTAGTATTCGAGTACTATGGTTCAACCCACTTTATAACTGGATGGGCTTATGTCCCAACGTTCACAAGTCTGCCCTATCATTCAAGACAGCAGATTTCATTTCTTATATTAATTCACAATAGACCTTTGCTCGCACTTACATTAAAGAGGCTTGGGTTAATGCATATGAACAAACAATTAAGCCTTTGACCTTGGGTTAATTATATGTGCATATATATATATATATATATATATATATAGATATTATAACTCTGAACTTACATGATATTCAGGCCTCGGGACTCTTACCTTGGTTAAACCTGCGCGGAGTCAATCCTCCAATTCCCATGGTGCAAAGGCGTCCCGGTGGTTACTTCCTCCCCCTCATCAGACGGCGGGGACGTTGTCGCTTCAACCTTGATGATCCAACGATTCAAACTGGATATCACGTGATTTAGAGCCACGGATTTTAATTCTCAAGAATCATGCTATGTGAGTTGTTTTTCTAAACCGCTGATGAACACGCGTCGATAATTTTATGAGATCACTTTTTTTTCACAAACGTTGATTACCGCTTCCACACTATGCGATACTGCCGGTATCACTCCAAAAAATGCCCTTCCGCTCTTCGCACGGTTCCCTTTTACTCCGTCATTTCGTACTTTTTTCTGCGTTTATATTATATCTAAACAGAGTTTAACTCTTCGCTCATTCACTTCTAGTGCGCCATTTCTTGACTATTCCATCGAATTTCTACGTCAGAATCCTTTCACAGAGGTTTACACTTGACTTATGGAAAACCATATAATACAAATGGCCTGATCCATTTTGAACTAACAGATTGGGTCGATTCGATCCACTCTAAATCGGGAGAACAAATTATCATGCTGATAGACCTTAACCAGGGTTTAAATACATGTAGGCGATCAAGGTCAGTTTATTCGACCTCTGTCGAGGTTCTATATAGAAACCAATTAACTGACTCTACACAGCATATACATTTTGATATGAATTAACATCGATTTCATATTTAGAAGCGAGCATCAATCGAACCTCCAGATAACAGGGTATCTCCACCCAGAATATATATAGGAAAAATCTCAACCAATTCACAAAGTCCCACTCCTACATGGCTTATAGAGATTCAAGGCATATTCACACAGAAGTTAACTCGATAAGTGCACAGTGATACTGAAAAATTTCTTTCCCATTAAATGAATTCTCTTACAGATTTCCTATCTCAGCCAGGTCTTCAATGAAATGGCCTCCTACACTACAACATCATGTAGTCTATGCAGGTCTCTATACAGGTCTCCCTTTTCTAATGCCTTTGAGCCTTTATTTTATACCCAACTACAAAGAATTGATTCAGATTTCTTAATGGCTCACAAAACTCTTCAAATTCCTACAGTTCTAAAATTAGACTACGTCCTAAACTGAAACTGGCTATCCCTTCATGTGCCCACTAATCATTCAGGCAGTTACATCTTCTCCAGATTTAACTAAAAATCACTCAAATGAAATTAATCACATAGGAAATTAAAACAAGAGACCCCCCTATGTTTATTTATATACAAAATATTGTCTTGGGCCTAATGCCCCTGCATCACCATTTTTGCAATATTGTTGGAATGGGAGATGTCCAGATCAAGATGAAGGATCGACAAGATATATTGTTGAAATATGTCAAGCATGTGCTAGAATTGCACATGAGTTTGATCTCTGTGGGAAGACTGGATGATGAAGGCGATTCCACAAGCTTTGGAAAATTAGGAGCTTTGGTCATGGCCAAAGGACCAAAAATAGGAACACTACATACATTGAAAGCAATGATAGGAAAATAATATTTGGTTGTTGTCACAAGAGAAGGAAATACAACAGATCTGTGGCATAATTTTTTTGGTCACATGAGCGAGAAGTTTTTAAGAATCATTTTGGTAAAATTTTACTACTAGGTTTGAGATCCTACAATCTTGATCTTTGTGAGAATTGTATTGATTGTAGACAAAGAAGGGTTTCATTTCTTAGAGGTGGTCGTGACAGAAAGAAAAATGTGTTAGAGTTGATACACTCAGATGTGTTTCGACCTGTTCACATCAAGTAATTAGGAGGAGCATCATATTTTGAAACATTTATAGATGATGCATCCAGGAAGGTTTGGGCCTATCATATAAAAAATAAATGTGAAGTGTTTGAAATATTTCAAAAATTCCATGTTGTTGTTGAAAGAGAGACTAACAAATTACTCAAGTGCCTAAGGACAAATAATGGAGGAGAATATTTCTCAAATGCATTGAAAGAATATTGTAACAGGTTTGGCATAAAGCATGAAAAGGTTGTTCCTAGTAGACCTCAACAGAATGGTGTTTCAGAACAAATGAATCACACCATTATGGAAAAGGTAAGGAGAATTTTTTCCAATTCTGATCTGGACAAGAATTTTTGGGTAGAGCGTGTGAGGACAACTTGCTACCTCATAAATATATCTTCATCTACAGCCTTCGATGGAGGCATCCCGGAAGAAGTTTGGATTGGTAAGAATTTGAATTATTCTGATTTTAAAAACGTTGGATGTGAATCATTTGTACATATTCCCAAACAAAATAGAACTAAGCTGGATGATAAATCAATTAAATGCATTTTTCTGAGATATGTGGATGAAGAATGTGGTTATCGCCTATGGGATCCAGTCAAACCAAAAATCAATAGATGTAGGGATGTTATATTTAATGAGTTAGAAATGTTTAAGAGGAATGTAGGTGAGGTGGAAGTCAAGAAATTTATCGACCAATTTGAAGAGAAACATGAATATATCCCACCAATGCAGGAAAATGGGCATCAAATTCAAGAGCAGGAATGACAGCTAGGGGAAAGTGATGAACACCAAGAAGAAAGAATCTTGCAGGAACCTTTACAGGAGATTCAACCTAATAATGCACCACCACAGTTGGTTTGAAGATATTTTAGCCCTCATAAGCCTTTACAAAGGTATTATCCTTCAAAATATATCATATTGACTCATGAAGGTGACCCTACTTTTTTTTGAAGAGGCTTGTAAAGTTGAGCACAGTAAAGAATGGAAGAAAGAAATGCAGGAAGAAATGAACTCTTTGTTGGAAAATAAAACTTGGGAGTTGATAAATCTCCCAAAAGGTAGAAAGGCTTTACAAAACAAATGGGTGTATAGAATTAAGCATGAAGGTGATGAAACGAAGGTGAGGTATAAAGCAAGGTTCGTGGTGAAAGGATTATCCTAGAAGGAAGGTATTGACTTCACTAAAATTTTCTCACCTATTGTCAAAATGTCACCCATTAGAGTCATTCTTGATCTTTTTACTGCTTTATACTTATAATGTGAACAGTCAGATGTAAAAAATACTTTCCTTCATCGAGAATTAGTGGAAGAAATTTATAAGAAGCAACGAGAAGGCTTCATAGAAAAATGCATAGAAGACCTTGTTTCCAGGTTGAAGAAAGGTCTCTATGGGTTGAAATAGACACCTCGAGAATGGTACAAGAAATTTGATTCATTCATGTTAGAACATGGTTTTCGCATATTGGAAGCTAGCAATTGTGTCTATATCAAGAGGTATAATTAAGGAAAGTACCTCATATTATTGTTATATGTGGATGACATGTTGATTGTTGGGCATGATAAGAATATGATAAATATGTTGATGAAATATTTGGACAACAATTTTGCAATCAAGGATTTGGGTCCAACACAACAGATGATTGGCATGAGGATCATGCGTGACAGGAAAAACAAAATTTTGTGGTTGTCCCAAGAAAAATATATCAAGAAGGTGCTTGACAGGTTTAAGATGAAGGATTTCGAGCCAGTTGGTAAACCACTTGCAACCCACTTCAAGTCGAGTGTTGGCTGCTTGATGTATGCCATGGTATGCACACAACCAAACATTGCATATTGAGTGAGATTTGTGATAAGATTCCTTTCCAATCCATGAAAACAACATTGGCAAGAAGTAAAATCATTTTTCATGTATCTTAAGGGTATTAGTCATTATTGTTTATGTTTTGGTCATAATGAGGTTGTGGTTGAAGGTTTTGCAGATGCATATATCGCTAGAGATATCGACACTAGAAAATCCACTACAAATTATTTGTACAGATTTGTAATGGAACTGTATATTGGGTGTCAAGGCTATAAAGAATAGTAGCTCTATCTACAACATAAGCAGAGGACATAGCTACAAGAGAGGCTTGTAAATAAATGTTTTCAATGCAACGATTGTTAGGAGAGATAGGAATAAAGTAGGATAAGTATGTGTTGTATTGTGATAGTCAGAGTGTCATTCACTTGGTGAAAATTCCAACATTACATTAAAAAACCAAGCACCTTAACTTAAGGTACCATTGGATCCGACATGTGTTAGAGGAAGGGAAATTATCTATGGAAAAGATCCATACATATAAGAACTCTGCTGATATGCTTACTAAGATTCTATCAAGAAGTAAGCATGAGTTATGTATAGGCATGGTAGGCCTCCGTGTTACTTGATTCAAGATTCTTCATTCGCCTTCAAGTGGTATAGTGTTAATGTGGAGCCACATTCAGACCACTTCACCGCCCATGCCATCTCCCACCGACCTCGTTGACTCTTTGACAAACGTCGGTGTTGATCCTAACATGTCACCCAATCGCTCGAAGCAACCACTGTATTAGTTTTTTTGTGCATCCATGTAATCCACATGGAGGATTAGGAGATTATAGGAATTCCTCCTTGATCTATAAATTTGTGTTTCCTGCCTCTGCCTGAGGAATCCAAGCAAGGCAAGGCCTCTGATAATAGAAGTGTGTGATGTGATTCTCACGTTTCTATGCATTTAGATTTGTTTCTCCATTCTTATTTTATGTTGTGGTGCTCTGATACTCAATAGAATCAAGATATTTTGAGAATAATTTCATGATTCATTGTCTATATTAAAAACATTGTTCACTGTAGAGCGGAAATGTGGAAATGGATGAATCTTATGTACTAGTATAGATCCCTTTTAAATACAAATTTAATATGAGTATAGAGGGATCAAATTCCTTCATGTGCAAACTTCTTTAGAACACCAAATACAATGTGTTATTTTCTGTTGTTTAAAATGTATTTGTAAATGGTATATAGAGTATATATATGACTAATTATGAAAAATATTTTTTTTTTGTTGAAATGGTTTTTTTATCAATATTTTTGTAAGTAACAATATTCGTTGGTAATCAAATATATTATTGATAAACGGCATTTTATTTTTTTGATATGTAGCATTAAAATATTTTATTTTAACAAAAAAATTTCTATATAAAATTGATATCAACATAAATTAGTTAACATAAATTTTCAAATAGTATATTTAAATCTCTTTTAAAAATCTCTTTTAAATTATTAAATTTAAACATTAGGAATTTGGCTTCTATGATCTATGAAATTTATATAAGAAATTTTTGATGTAAATCACATATAAGAAATTTTTGTCAACGCGTTTCGAACCAGGCAGTGTGGTTCATCATCAGGACAAGATGAGAAATCTGATTAAGAAACCTATTTAAATAGAAAGGGACAGCTCCAAATAGCCGTTGAAAAAACGGCTAGTTTGACTTGAATAAAAGATTTCGTCAAATATTATTAATTTTTTTGAAAAAAAAATTAATATTAAAAATCGATAATTTTTATTTAATTTTATTTGAATAAAATTTAATATTAACAATCAACAATTATAAAAATAATTTAAAATTATTTTTATATTTAATTATATTAGAATATAATTTAATATTATTAATCAATCATTTTTAAAAATAATTTTAAATTATTTTTAACATAGAACAATATAATTTAATATTAAAAATCAATAATTTTTAAAAATAATTTAAAATTATTTTTAACGTAGAACCTTAAAAAAAAAATACAAATAAATAAGTAAGTAAGTAAAAAAAATAAAGTAAAATAAAATAAAATAAAATAAATAAATAAATAAAAATAAAAAATAGAATAAAATAGAATAAAAAATAAAAATAATAAAAATAAAATTTAAAATAAAATTAAAAATTAAAATAAAATTAAAATAGATAAATAACTAAAATAAAATAATAATAAAATAATAATAAAAAATTAAATACAATAAAATAAAATAAAATAAAGTAGAAAAAAAATACAATTAATATAAAAAAACTAAGAGCGAAGGGCAGGAATCCAGCATTTAATAACACTCCACCCATCATCTCTGTTGAGGTTAACAGTCTTCTTTTCGATTTCCAAGGCTTCCCTCAACTTTCTGGTGGAAATGGTCAATCCTTGCAATAACCTCGGTATCTTGAATACAAATATGATGTTTTTTTTCTTTTTCAGCATGCTCTGCTAAGGCAGAGGACCGAGATCTACAATGTCTAAGGTCAGCAACATGTCCATGAATTCTTAGATTAATTGATCAACCAGTTTCACCTATGTATGGTGTCCCATAAGAACACGGAATCATGTAAACACCCTTACTATCCAAAGGGCCAATTGAGTCTTTAACCGATCTAAGAGAACTTCGAATAGTGCGGAGAGGCTTGAATGTTTAAGAGACATTATGTTTCCTCAAGATCCTAGCAATTTTATCAGTACCTCGGATAAACGGAAGGTGAACTCCAGATAACCACTCACAGGGATATTTCTTAACCGTGGAACCTTTTTTAGCTTGTTGAAAAGCTTTTTGAGGGAAGCCTTGGAAATCGAAAAGAGGTCGGTTAACCTCAACAAAGATGACGGATGGAGTGTTAGTAGATGTTGGATTCCTACCCTTCACTCTTAGTTTTTTTTTTTCTTCTATTAATTGTATTTTATTGTATTGTATTTGTTTATTTATTTTTTATTATTTTATTTTATTTTATTTTAATTATTTATCTATTTTAATTTTAATTTTATTTTTATTTTAAATTTTATTTTTCTTATTTATTATTTATTATTTTTAATTTTTTATTTAATTTTTTTTTTATTTATAATTTATAATTTTTTTTTTATTTAATTTCTTTTCTTTTCTTTTTTTTTTTTAATTTTTAATTTTTTTTTATTTACTTACTTATTTATTTATTTACTTACTTATTTATTTGTAATTTTTTTTTTAAGTTCTATGTTAAAAATAATTTTTAATTATTTTTAAAATTTATTGATTATTAATATTAAATTGTCTTCTAATATAATTAAATGTAAAAATAATTTTAAATTATTTTTAAAAGTATTGTTTGTTAATATTAAATTTTATTCAAATAAAATTAAATAAAAATAAATTTGAATTATTTTTAAAAATCATTGATTTTTAATATTAAATTATATTGCTCTATGTTAAAAAAAAATTTAAATTATTTTTAAAAATTATTGATTATTAATATTAAATTATATTCTAATATAATTAAATATAAAAATTATTTTAAATTATTTTTAAAATTGCTAATTGTTAATATTAAATTTTATTCAAATAAAATTAAATAAAAATAATTTTAAATTATTTTTAAAATTTATTGATTTTTAATATTAAATTTTATTCAAAGAAATAATAATATTTGACAAAATCTTTTATTCGACAAAAATTTATTATATGTGATTTACACCAAAGATTTCTCATACACAAAAATTTAACCATCTTAATTTTTTTTTTTTTTTTTTAATTACTTTACAGCTTATTCATTTTTTTAAAAACCTATATATATATATATATTTTTTTTAATTTTTTAAGAGCATATTTTACTTATTTTTATTTCTATAAAAAATCATAGACAATTGACAAACTTATATATCCCGTCACAGTGAGTTATACAATAAGTCTCCCAACAAGTTAACCATAATTAATATCTTTTGATAAATGCTAAAACATAATAGGTAGTAGCTATTTTAGAACCGGGTTTCTATAATTCCTATTTTTTTATTTATATGAATGTATAAGATTTTTGAACCCACGGTTGTATAAAAGATATGTTGTAATCGTATATTCGTCAATTCATTGGTGCGGCCAAATTATTGGTATAAAATCGATTACTTAAGGGCTCTGGACATTAAAAAGTAACCTAGGAAGATAACACTGATGTCTTTTCCCCATATTCTTTAAAAGCGTTAATGGATAACATGCTATATTTCTCAGAGGTGACAAAGACGGAGCATTTAGAGCGGCAAGTCAAAGCAATTACCATATTTATTTAAATTATAAGTAATTCATTGTGGTAAGCCAAAGTAATAAGCACATTTATTTAAATTATAAATAAATTTCGTAAATTTTAAAATATAAGCGCCAGTATAGTAACTAAATATTGTATTCCGAATTGAATTTTATTTGAATTTGGTAATTATGGTTCTAATATAGTGTAATGTGTTGTTAAACCTTTTGACTTTGAAAAATCATTTAAAAATAAAAATAACATAAAATTTAAAAAATTTATATATTGCAATTTTTTACATTACATAAAAATAAAATAAATCTAAATTTTATGAAATAATCTAAATAAAAGTTAAAGAGTATCAATTATAATTACTCATAAATTATTTTGGCACTATTAGTATTAATAGGTTTTTTGAACTGAATAATAAAACAATTTGAAGAAATAATCAGTTTTTTTGTTATTTAAAATGTATTTTTTAATGCATAAATAAATTCAACACCTTTAAAACTTTATTAGTTACTCAAATTCTATAGATTAAACAACTTCAATTCAAAATTTCAAATTTTAAAATAGAATAGAATACAATATTATTATTTTAATTAAAATAAAATAGCCAATTTAATATGAAAAAAAATTGACTCAATTTTTCCACAACCAGTAGTTTTTCTACAAGTTATTCTCTTCTAATTTACCTTCTAAAATAAAATAAAAAACCAAAGTTATTTACTCAAAATACAACAGCTAATTTACACTTATGTAAACATTGCAAGTTATTCTTCTCTAATCTACCTTATAAAATAAAATAAGAAACAAAATTATGTAATTAAAATTGAATAGTCAATTTATCCTTTTGTAAACATTTTGACTCACTATTTTCACAATTCATGGTTTTTTTTCATGATATTCTTTTGTAATATAGTCAATTAAAAGCATAAAATTCTAATGATTTTTCCACCCATAAAAATAACCAATTGTCAATTGAGTAAAAAATAATCGTTTTTGGAAAAGAAATCATATAAAAAAAATCAAAAAATAACAAAACTTTTTTATTATAATTTCTTAATTCAAAAATAAAAAATTAAATTATCCTTTTTTTTTTTTTTTTTTAAATATATTTTATATTTTAGGAAGATATTTTGAGAAGAACTCCCTCTTGTGCCACTTGTTTTCATCCTGCACCATTCATTCTATGTTAGATGATAGAACTATAGCCGGTAGTCCGATTGATTTCTTGAGAAAACTGCAGAGATTGCCTCCATACCCAACAAACCCAATTCGCACTGGCATTAGAGTGGCTCCATCACACACCATACCCACTTCGTAGTGCCATTGTCACTTCCATCCATTATTAAATTACTCACAGTAATTTTTTTTTTTAATTTCACGTACATTACTATCACAATCCAGAAATATATATCAGACTTTAACATACCATTCTAACCACCTAACATATGTTCTGAGGTGGCATAGCAACATTGTAGATAAAAACAAATATATGCATAAATATATTTTCGAGTTTGGGTCGAATCTAAAGTTTTAAATTTGGTTTAGCACCCGCTTGGAGAGTTGCGTGTGCTTTGAATATGGTGATAATAACGCATATGATTTATAAGTACCGGTGTAAGATTTGGGTATGATGGACATCCCATTCGAATATCTTGAATTCTCCGTGGGCATTAATATTCGGATTCCCGTATCATTTTAGAGTTAATTGCATGGTCCTGTTTGGACTGTTAGTCTTGCCACATGGCTCATAGTTTTTATCGCCGAGGTGTGTGTGTCAACCCCTCTAGCATCTGCTGTACAAGGTTAGTAAATTTATGGGCCAGGTGTAATCCACCCTCGATTTCCTCGGTGATAGCGAGGGAAAATAGCTGTAATCTCCTACCTGTCGACCTAGTGTCTCATTGTTGCCGCTCCTCCAACGCGCGCTAATAGGCTCGGCACCTTCCTGGTTTATTTCGCAGATTTTCTTCTGGTTATATGGTAGGCCTTCGAGACATGCCTCTCCAAGGGTTCCAATCTAATATGTTTGGTTAAAATTCTGTTTCTTTTGTTTAATTTTCTCTTATTCCCTGAAGCGTTACCCAGGTGAAATGGGCTGTCTTGCAGATTGAGCTCTCAGCTCGCTATGGCGCGGCTTACACTTCACTGCTCAAGGTCACCAACCTCCAACATAACTTCGATGACATGCCAACAGGTATGGGAGCCTAATCTTCATGTTCCATTTCAGTTCAGGGTTTTTACTTTTCTAGGTTGTATATCTTGGTTCAATTTTTACAGGGTTTGCCTGTTTTATCTTACCCCTTATCGTTTCCTGAAAATGAATAGGCTATGCGAGATTGGTCCCCCATCGAAAGGTAGCTATATGAGGCACTCTCCTTCCTGCTCAATGCATCCCTTTCGCCCACCTTTCTCTGTTCTATGAGTTTAATTTTTCTTTTAAGTCACTCACGGGGGTTGTTTATTTGTAGGTTGGACCAAACCCTAATCTCTACTCCTCGAGTTGTAAGTTTATTCGGGAAACTAACTCGACTCCTCCCTCCATTCACAGGTACCCTGCTCAACGAGTAATTTGGAAGCCGTAAAACTGGGTTACACTACCCAGGGTTTAGTTTTGGCTTACAGACCCTAAGTTATACTTGTAGCAGTTTTCTCTGAGTTCCGTCTAAGTTTTTATTCTATGGGACTGGGCGTTTTATCGAACTGTGTGATTGTTTTCCTTTTTTTTTAGTACCATCCTTATGGATGAGGGATATTAATATGCCAGTTAACTTATCTGAATACACTGTTCTAAAGATTGTTTATTCAGGATTCTTTTCCCTTTTATTTTATATTGTTTGACAAAGCAGAAGTATTTACAACATTCTATGCATATCTTTATTGTTTAAGAACTAGCCGTAAATCTTATTTTTGTTTTGTTTACGAACTGCTTCCGCCGGTGTAGAGTAATTGCATTCATGTGAA
>JAXQQM020059494.1:0-22211 GCA_034641835.2 Pinus albicaulis | reverse complement strand
ATATTAGGTGTGCGGCTCCATTTCTTCTGCTAGTCGTTGACGTGGATCTACTGTAGCTTATGTTGACATTAGTGTGGCTCCATCGCTGAGTGACATGGCTCTAGTCTGTGTGAGTGGGGAGAGATGCTGTCAGTTTTCTTTAGGGGAGGCCAGCATTTCAGAAGGCTTGGCTTTCCACCAAATTCTTTCTAAATGAACAAAGCAAAATCTGAATTTTATCGGAAAGAAGAGTAGGTGTCGATGGAGATAGCTATCATTTTCGAGATAAAGCTGATCTCTAAAGCTGATTTTCGAGATAAAGCTGATCAGTGAGTTTTTTTTAATACCAAACAATAATGAGAACCAAGAATGGGAATGGCCCATAAGGAAATTTGAGAACGAGATGATTCTTTGGAAGCAGAAGTGGTTGTCGCTCGGAGGTAGGCTGTCATGATTAAATTTGTTTTATAGAGTGATTCAGTGTATTGGATGCACCTATTTAAATTTTCTAAAGAAATCATTAAAAGGATTGATTCGATAACAGCTAAGTCTTTTTGGGCAGTACAAGAAATAAAAAGAGGAGTTGAACCTATCCAAAACTCCGTAGACTTGACAATGTAATCTTTTAAATAATAGTAATATCTTTAATAAAAATTTGCTTAGTGAAATAAAAATGAATCGCTAAATAAATAAAATGAAAAATGTAAAAGAAATAGTTTTAATTTTTTTTAAGTATGATAAACACTCGACAATTCCTAAGTTTTTTTTAGTAAAAAAAAAAATGAATAGTTGAATAGATAAAGAGAAGAAGGTAAAAGAAGTAGTTTTATTTTAAATGTATGATAGACACTCACAGAGTTCTATATGAACAAAGTTTTCATGTAGATATGTGAGGATGATCGTAGAGCTTTTGGGAGGATGAGAGTAAAGAAACTGTAACTACGTTTTTTTAAAAAGTCGGAAGATTTTTTTGTTGTTAAAAAGAAAAACACCGGTATCACTAGATGTGTTTATAAGAAATATGTTCTTCAGTAACCAATATGCGCTTCTAAGAAATTTTTCTATCAACTTTACAGTCGAAGCATTTCCAAGAAACCCAACGTTACAGTCGAAGCGTTTCCAAGAAACCCGTTTGTCGCTTTATGCTAGCTGCTTAATATAGGCTTACCAAAACTTACAATAAAATTCACCAATGCAGCGCATTACATTAGGCTTGAGTGTCAACTGTCTGTGAATCCCGATCTGGCTTATCGTTAGTCCTTACCAAGTGACAAAGCTTGAGGTGTAGGGTATCGACATTAAAAATATTAAGGTTAGACACCTGCAATATTAGGGAAAATTCATAAAAGTAATGCTCATACTTTGACAGAGAACACACGGAAAAAATGTGTTGTCACTTGAGTATTACAGGATCTTTCCTTGGCATGTATTGTACGATAGACTCTGTTGTTAATGGTAGAAGAAGCAACGCACACAACTTCAAGTCCACCCTCTTCGAATGCCATGAGAAGATCAGAGTACACAATCTGATGTTCAAACGTGTTCATCCAGATCTGAACGGTTGAACCCGTAGATTTTATATTTACTGAAGGGAACCACTCTTCTGACTCCCCAATCGTCGGGGCTCTAGTGCAAAATTTATCGTTACCGGAAAATCGCAGGGCCTGGAATGAAAAATTTGGATTTTTACCAGAATCATCCTTCATCTTTTCTCTTTCCTTTTGAAGATCTTCGACTTTTTGTTGTAGATGGTGAATGTAAATCACAGCTTCCCGCACTTGGTCTGCCACTGATCGTTTTCCCTACAGGAGATCAAGCTTTAATTAAATTACAACCATAGTAAGTACAGATGCAGTAAAACCCTTCTGATCGATCAAAGACGAGACATACCCGTAGATTTTCATCGGGAAGCAAGGACTTCAGAATTGACAAAAGGGCAGTCATGTCATTACGCCTCTGCTTTTCAACCAATTTCTGCTTCTTTTTGTCAGTAAAGGGACCATCATTTGAACAACTGGCATTGCAGAATGTGGCCGTTAAAACAGGAGTTGCAGTTATCAACGAAATTGCATATGGTGGCATGATGGGTAGTATATGTATGGAGATTTTAAATAGGCTGTGCTGACGGAAATGGATTGGAACTCAAAATACTTTCGACATCAAAATCTTTTATGACATCGTTATAAGAGAGAAATTCTGACTGCAACCAAGAAGGAATGCTCATGTTTTAGGTGAAACAAACCCTACCAGACTTTTGAAAATAAAGAAAACCTGGCCAACGATCGCCAGTTGGGTCTGGTATCGTCTGGAACAAGAACAGTGTTCGATCAATTCCATCTTTCTTGAGAAGATGATCCAGAATTGAAAGCTGATAAATATCTGAGGATCAAAACAACATTTAAAGATATAAATTGAGATCTCTTAGGATCCCTAGGCATTAAACGAAACAAAGCCCTCTCAAATATCATAAGAGAGGATTGTGATCCAACCATTCAACTGTATAAAAAACGGCTGACAACAAAATCGGCAGGCACAATTATGATTGTGATAAGCGCCGCTTGAAACAGAAAAATATAATCCTGCCCTGTAACTGTATCAAAAACTGCTGATGGGACATTTAGGAATATTTGGCCAAATTAATGCTGGAAAAACCATTAAATCAAAAAACCATTAAATCAAAAGCTGTATCTCATCAAACCGATCGTAAAGTCAGACGAGCGCACTTTTAGCGAAACTAATTTTCTCAATAATTAGCTGGCAGATGTTACTCTGTCTCTTTTATAAAAAGGACATGATACTTCCATCACAACAATCCCTCTGTGAAACAGTATCGTTCTCCAGCTGGTTGGGTGGATTTTACATGATGTTCAAGAACGGGGAGGAAAAAAAATTCATACTTATTGGCATGTGAGATTCATTTTTCCCAGTGACCTAATTTAAAGGGAGATTACTTTTATTATTTTATATAATATTTGTATATGTATCGAATAATTTTTAAATTGTCTCTGAGTAATATATATATATATATATATATATGGGGGATGATAAAAAAGTTCCGCAAATTCAAATGGATTAAGGACTTCAGGTTAACTTTTTGCAAATGTAAATGCACACTTGCACTTTTATTTTTATTACGATGGCTTAAGAGCACAAGGTGGGTGGACAATGGATTTATAACTGGGATAACGTTGTGTGGTTTGGTTTGCACATGGGAAAATTACTTCACGTTAACCTTTTTACACTTACACTTTCACTTTTATTTTAATTAGGAAGGGTTAAGAGCGCAAGGTGGGTGGACAATGGATTTATAAGTGGGGTAAGGGTTTGCGTTTTGGTTTGCACAATTATATAACTAGTATGTTGAGGTAGTTATATAACTAGTATGATGAGGTAGTTATATAACTAATATGATGAGGTAGTGATATGATAGTTATAATGTGAGTATTTTTATTTATATTTTTATGAATATGGTAATTATAGGTATGGATAATGGGTTAAGATGTCACATAAGGGTGTCAATTCATATTTGTATATGTAAATTTATATATTTAGTTTTACAAATTGGTAATATTGATATAGAGTGAGTCTGTGAATTTATATTTGTATATGTAAATTCATATAGTTTTACAAATTGAATACTATAAATTTATATAACTAGTATGATGAGGTAGTTATATAACTAATATGATGAGGTAGTATAATAGTTATGATGTGAGTACTTTTATTTATATTTTTATGAATATGGTAACTATAGGTATGGATACTAGGTTAAGATGTGAGATAAGGGTGTGATTCATATTTGTATATGTAAATTTATTTATTTAGTTTTACAAATTGGTAATATTGATATAGAGGGAGGGTGTGAATTTATATTTGTATATGTAAATTCATATAGTTTTACAAATCGGTAATATTGATATGGAGTGAGATTGTGTATATGTTTATTCTATTTCTACATATCACATGCATTTTCTGAGTCCCAACTTGAAGATGGTAGGGTTGTGAGTAGAGTGGGATATGTATTTATAGTTGCACACTTTGACTACTACTTGGGTTGAAGTTCTTATTAGACAAGAATGGTACATACATGTAAAGATGAAAATGACAAACTCACAAAACTCCACAAATGGCATTCTTATTAGACAAGAATGGTGCATATATATGTCTACGTTAATGCCTCAAGTTCTCTCTCCATACCCAATTGGTTTTCCATCTCCTTTCTAGAATGCCTCAAGTTCTCTCTCCATACCTAATTGAATTTGTTTCCCCAACTAAGATTATTTATGTGTAGGAGTGGGAGTATATGTCTTCGAACTCTCTGGTAAATTAAACTTTCACTTAGTAACTTTTCCCTTGAATTTTCCATGGCTGCCATAATTAACTTTTAATAAAATTTAGACTAGCACAATCATGTTTACCAATGTGATTGATATAAGCCGATAATCCTATATAAAATATATCTACAACCACATTTACCAATGTCATTGTCGTAGACATATATACACCAACATCACATATGTATTTGGTATCACATGTTTATTTGGTTAAAGACAAATATTTGTAATTATTAATAACTATATAAATAACAATAGCCCTATTATTTTATATTTATATAATTATATTTATTATATAATTGAAATTGTTGGTATAAGGATTTATGCTATGTTGAAATTGATGAATTTATTATTGTGTATCATTATTTAATAAATTGCAAAAAATGATTTGTCAATTATTTTTGGATATTCAATAATTTTTATAGTTAAAGAATTTTAATTTTTATTATAAAATTGAAAAATGTGAGGATTCAATCCTTTCATATATATAAGAAAACTATATTAATATTAAAACATAATTTTAAAAACATAATTTTAAAGCTATTATTAAAACCTAATATATATTTTTATAATATAATAATATTAGTATAAACTGAAATATTACTATAATATAAGTGATTGAAGTAATTAAAAAAAAATATGATGATTTACCATACTAATTGTCTACTTATAAATGAATGTGAGACAAAGATAGTCTCTTTTATCTATAGATTCCTAATTGAAGTTTTATGAATTAGTGCTTTAAACTTCACTTCATCTTGTTCCTGTTTTTTTCACAAATTACTTAGTGTCTAAGTTTTAATTTCTTTTTTTGGTTCATGACATTAAATTTGACAAATGGCATAGTAAATTGGTAGAATTTAAAAGGAGTTTGTTAATCTAATGTGGAATTGTTTAATTTTTTCTATAAAATTTTTCGCTATTATTGATTTTACAATGTTAATCTTCCAACATTTTGAAAATGAATTCAGTGCTTGGATGATGAAAGAGATGATCAAATAAATTATTTTGATTTTTACACAAAGTGTTTGATAATACACACTTGAGTCTTTTATTAAAAAATTTCATGATGATTGTTTATATTAAATTTAATATTAAAATATCATATTTTAAAAAATATATATAACTTAATATTATATAAACTATATGAAAATTTAAAACCTAAAATATATAATTTATATTAGAATTTAAAATTGAAAATTGAAAAGCAGATTATAACTTAAAACCATTATTTTCTTTTATAAAATGATGTTAATATTTTGGCAGTTTGATAAAAATGTGATCAATGAAAGCCAATGAATAGAGAGCACATATATTTGTTTCGTTAATATTTTTGAAAATCATAATTTTAAAAATGTAACGCATAAGAATCCAACATTTAAATGTAATCACATTTCAATAATGTAAGTTTTAACATTTATATTTTTAATTTGATTCAATCAAAAGTGTTATCCCATCATACCCATCGTAAAGTGAGACTCGAGAACTTTCAAGGAACACAAATGAAGTATAAAACGCCGTGGTACTGCCATCACAACTATCCCTTTAGCCTCTTGATTGTTTGATTTTACACCATTCATTAGTTCCGTTATTGAAGCCACAAAGAATATACATATAGTACCATATCAATGAACGCGTCTCCAAAAATAATGCAATGAAAATAAGAAGTATTGTTCCACCTTTTTTATACAAATCCATAACCTCATAGGGTTATAGTCACAGAAGGATATTGTAGTATAAAAATATAAACATTTCTCATTTTTTCAAGGTTAATTGGGCATGCATCCATGGAAGGACATAACAATTTTCAACTCAATATTACATATATTCTATGATCATAGAATCTCACCATGGGTGGATAAGAAATAAAAGTAAAAAATAATGGAAACCTATAAATATCTAAACCCATTGGGGCTTTAAGTGACTCATACCACACCAGTGTTGCGGTTTACAATATCAATGATATTTCTTTTAGAAAATAGAAATAATCTATTAGTACGCTTTATATGACAGCCCAAGGGGTTGTTATACATTTACCGCACCTGGCCATAATTTTCAAATAATATCGATATGTTTTACTCTATGAAGGAGTTTAGTCTTAGATAATATCCAAGAACTAGTATGTTAGGGTATTTAGCATGCTGTGGTTTTTTATTTTCAAAAAAAGAAAATTCTATGGTGCATAGTAGCACAACATAGTAAATTATTTAATTCTATAGTGTGAGTTTTTCGATGGAACCCAAGTTGAAACCCCTAAAATTGCTAGGAGGAGATATTCGATTAGGTTTTTCTTTTATTTTTGGTCTTGGGGTAAATAAGATAGGTCACAAGGACTAGGAAATGGTTTGTAGTTATAGGTACCATTGATTCCCCATACTAGATAAATAAAGTAGATATGCACATAAATATAAGTATTGTAGTGATTTTTAACATGAAATGTAGAGCCTGGGTTGGTAACTTTCAATTGTTTGTAACGTCTTTTCAAACGATGGATTCCCGCTAGGCCTTGCATCAAAGCCGCCAAATTTCTTCCCTTCCTTCCGACTCCGCTTGGCCTCGCCCGTAGTCGACTTCACCTCGCTGGCTGATCTTTCCCGCGCCGCTTCCATGCTGGGCCACCATTGTACGAGCTGCAGATCGTCTAGAGCACTTGCAAAACTCGCGTGGGGGCCGACTCCCCAGCATCCTCTGCGTTATTCACAGTGGATGCATCCGACGGTTTTCAATGCCCCAGCCGCAGTACTCTTTGGGGAGTTCTCGCAAGTCATGCTGATCTTTTCTGCATGCGATTTCCAGTCTCTGCTGCCTCCTTTCTCCGAGATCTTGATAGACAAGGGGACGACAACGATGGACTAAATACAGTTGCAGGCTTCAACAACTTCGCCGCCACACCCAAAGAAGAGCCGTTGCAATGCCTTAGTCTCCACCTCTCGAAGAAGCAGGGTAATCTGGATAAGAGGTTGCACCAGGAGGGTTTTGATATTCAGCAGGATGCTCTCTTGGCCAAAAGCCCTCCAAATCTGGGATCACAATACCAGATCCAAATCTCTCTTCCTTTTGGTGGAATGAAGCTGTTATGGGTGCATGCCATGGATCTAGTGCAGGACCTTATGCGAGAACTTGAACTCAGATTGGGGATCCCCTCAAGACTTCTGAGACTTCTTTACGAAGGTAAACAACTTGAAGACCATTTGCCCCTGTTTCACTACAATATTGAGAAAGATGCTTTAGTTTTGCTTTCCTTACGCTTGAGAGGTGGAGCTTCTGGGCAAACCTCCTCGGCCCCTGCCTTCTCCTATAAGGATGCAGTTCACGCACACGCAACCAAGAAGGCAGCTCAACCACCTGAGGCTCCCAAGCCTTTTCTGGTGGACAAAATGGAGGAAATACCCTCCATCGAAATCTCCCATCCATCGTTGGATGACCAATCCCAGGCATTTGCAGAAACAACCCTCATTTGCAGGTTTAATGGCCTATGGCCTCGAACAGCGGATCTATACCAGTGGATCCAATCCAACTAGACTAACAACTGCAACATCTTCTTCTGCTCAAAAGGATTTTTCATTGTGGCATTTGCACTCAACAAAGACTATCAGAAAGCCTTATAGGAAGGACCCTGGTTCTGGGGATCGGCAGGGCTTTTTCTCACGCTGTGGTTTCCAGACTTCGATCCCTCTACGGCGGTCATTACCAAGCTTCCCATTTGGGTCAGATTACCAAATCTCCCGGCGCATCTCTGGCACTTCTCTGTTTTCCAAGGGATTGGGGATACCTTAGGCAATTTCTTGGCAATAGATACCTCTCCGGGGGAGAAAGGATTATACTCCTTTGGCAGAATATGCGCGGAAATAGACATCAGCAAAGGGCTTCCTGATCAGATAAATCTCAAAGTTGGGGACTTCCACTGGACCCAACCCCTGGACTATGAAAATACTGCTTTCCGGTGCCGTCACTGCCATCAGACGGGGCACCTCCAGAACTCATGTGCTACGTTCCTTGGAAAAAAGAAGAACAACAAGGGTAAATCCAAATCGAAGAGCTGGAAGCCTTGTGATCGTCCCCCCATGGATGATCCTGACTCCTCCAGCTCGGATGAGGAGGAAATAGACGCAGAAGACGCAACCACAGAGAACACGAAGGAATCCCCCATGGCCAGCCCTGAGGATCCATCTGCTCCTCCGATCCCGCAGAAACGCTCGCATGAGACCTCTTCCTCAGATTCAGATAAGGAGTCGCCTCCTTCAGCGCAGAACATTCTGCAATTAGTCCCTGTTCTCCCCAGTCATAATGACTGGATCAAAGTCAGTAAGAAGAAAGTGAAAAAATGTCGTTTGGAAGTTTCTACCCACTCTGGGTAGATCTCCTTGTATCTTGCTCTCTTTTATTTTCCTTGCTTTCTTTTGCTTTGTCCTAGCTTGCTTTTGGGACCGAGGTTGATACTTCATCATTTCCGGCCCCTTGCTTCTGTGCTTTGCTTTTGCAAAGCTTTGATTGTACCATATGTTTTTACTTAATAGAATAGTCTGACTTAGAAAAAAAAAAAGAAATGTAGAGTCTATATATATATATATATATATATATATTCGAGGCTATAGGAAAAAAATAAGGGAACACTTTCACATGGATCAACAGGGACAGTGTCACTTTGTCTAAGAAATGGGGGGGCTGTGGCATAAAAAATTTGGACTCAATTGCCTGTGCACTTTCTAGAAAAATGGGATGCCAGATCATGACCTCCCACAAACTGTGGACTGAGGTGGTCACTCAGAAATATATTCATCCTCTATCTCCTATTGAATGGATTTGTAGGACCTCATGGAGTACCAGAAAGGTGTCTGTTGTTTGGAAGGGTGTTATCAAATCACTGCCTCACATCTGGGATGGTCTTGCTTGGAATATCAATTCAGGGGCATCTTCTAGGATTACAGTTGACCCTTGGTGAGGATGCGTCGTTTCCCATATATTACCCTCTGCACTTGTGGATCATCTCAAAAGCTTGGGGATCACTAATTTTGATCAAATTTCTCACCCAGAGTGTACATCTATATTTGTGTAGGGCTGGAAATATGCCACTCTCCTCGGGCTACCCGAACAGTGGCATGATCACTGGCATGATTCTATAAACTCCCTCTCTGAATCACACATTCGTATCACACAGGTAGATGATGAACTCATTTGGAAACATGCCCCGAGCAGTCGATACACTCTGAATGTTGGGTACTCATTCAGTTACTCTGATCATCGTCCCAATGATATTTTATGGTGGTGGCACTGTTTATGGAAGTTAGAGGCACCTATTAGAGGACCTATGGCAGTTAAAAACACAATTTGAATCTATCTCATGTTGTCACATTTACAAGGAGTGTAACCAGCTTTCCGACGCGTTATCCAAGGAGGCCACGCTCCAACCTCGGGGGACATGGATGATTTATGAACACAACAAACATGAACACTTTAGATATTATCATTGGCCATACATAGATCAACACTGGATTGCTGACATCTAGCTAATATTATTTTGGTTATTCAGTATACAGAACTAAACATATGTATTTTTTATTATTTAGATTATCAGAATTTGTTGATACTATCATGTAAACCCCGACAAGGGTACCTACCTGGGCTATATTTTTGATATGTGACTATGTCACATTTTGATTCATATGCCTTAAGGCATCTACAACATGTAATTTTCCATATTTAATGAAAAATTACAATTTTTCCAAGGGGGGAAAAATGTATATTCCAGGAAATAATAAATATACCAGGCTGATAGTGTCCATCAGAAAATAATTATGAGAACAAAAAGTTGCACTAATCATTTAAATTGAAAATTTTAAGTAATAGAAAGTGAAGGAAGAAAATAGTCAACTCGTGTCCATAAGTTTTCAAATTTCTTATTGTATGTGTTGTAGAAAAAAATATTTTCTTTTAAATGTACATTGAAGTTCTAGAGACACACAAAAATGTACTACATATTTTCGCAACATGAGCACAATAAAAGGAGCATGCTAACTCCTAGGAAATTTCTCTATGTAGAAGTGCCATATGAAATCAGAAGAATTTAAACCATTCATTAGTTTCCTTATTGAAGCCACAAAGAGTATACATATAGTACTATATCAATGAACGCGTCTCCAAAAATAATGTAATAAAAATAAGAAATATTGTTCCACTTTTTTATACAAATCAATAATCTCATAGGGTTATATTCACAGAAGGATATTGTAGTATAAAAATATAAACATTTCTCATTTTGTTGAGGTTAATTGGGCATGCATCCATTGAAGGACATAACAATTTTTAGCTTAATATTACATATATTCTATGATCATAGAATCTCACCATGGGTGGATAACAAATAAAAGTAAAAAAGAATGGAAACCTATAAATATGCATGCTTACACGAGGGTGGAATCCCTTGGCTTCATGGACGGATAATATAAAAAAAAATAGAAAAAAAAAATTAGAACATAGAATTCTTGGTCAAGTTGAACATAGGACAAGTTAAAAGCCTAAAAAATCCTCACGCATAAAAGAAAAGAAAAAGTTTCTTGTTTAATTGAGTTAAGATAGAGACAAGGTATTTTTTAATAAAACACTTAAAAAGCCATGTTGTTCATTAGTTAAACAAATATGAATAATTTAGTATCTCCCTTACGTGGATTAGTTGGCGACATGAGGCATTATTGTGGGTATGTCATGAAAAATAATGTGTGAAAGTTCTAAGTGGAGAAAATCGTGGCTAAAAAGAAAAAATAAGTCAGTAACAAAACAAAATAAAATGAACCATGTAATTACCTTAAAACTTGAATAAGACACTTTATCATTTCCAAAGGCGTTCATAGAAAAGTAACTCGAGCTAACCCTTGAATTATTGTTGTATTAATTGAAGGAAATGTTTAAACCTAAGAAATTATATTCCCAATAGATTAGATGGCGTTGGTATAACGAAAAAGGGATATTTTGTTGCGTATAGTAACCAAGTCCAGCTTGAAAATACCAATATAAGAGTGCTAACCCTCTACCAAACAAGCTCCACTATTTAATCTGAGAGGAGATTAATGGTGTTGAGGGTGCCAGTGAGACCAAGTCCATGTCAATATGAGGGATTATGAATAATCAAACCATAATTTCCAACATGCCAACTCTTGGAATGACTGATCTAGAACCATAAGACAATGATAATGTATGTCAATATAAAATTGACATACCCTAACCCTTCACTGGTGTGTATCTCAAAGCACACCATAGCAAGGTATATTCAAAATCTCCGTATTATTTTTAAATTTAAAATTATCACGGTACTCTATCGAGATTCATCGGGGCTTTCAGTTACTCGTAACACTCCAATTTTGTGGCTTTACAATAGCATCAGTACTTTTTTAGAAATTAGAAATCATCTATTGGTATGCTTTATATGACATCGTGAGGCATTCTTATACATTTAGCGCACCAGGCTATAATTTTCGAATAGCATAGACATGTTTTAATATATGAAGGACTATGGTGACAGAGAATATCCAAGCACTCGTGCATTAGGGAATTTAGTGCACCGTATTTTTTTTCTTTCAAAAAAATAAATGCTATCGTACACCATGTTATATGCAGCTCTGGTTCATGTATTGATAACAAAGTACAAATGTTCTTTAGTAATTTAGATGCATCCAACCACCCAACTCTATTAGTTAAATCCACTAAAAACGGATTTTTGTGCTCTTTTTATAGGGTCGTCCGCAAAAACCTACACTATAAGGTCAATTCCTTGTAGTGCTTATTCTAGGTTTTTTATGTGACCATTAATGTTGAAATAACAACTAAGGCAATGTCCCTTTTTGTGAGAAGGGGAGATGTAATACCCTAGAAAGACTTACTTTATGACTTACATGTTTTATTATTTTTATTTAGTTTTTGAAATTGAGAAAGACATGTGTTGGATATTTATTTTATTTTCTAACGTAAAGAAAAAAAAATTATGGAATTATGTTACTTATAAATATACAATTAATTTAAAAAAATAAGGAATACTTTTTTTTTAATGAGCATATAATTTTTTGGTATACAGAAAAACAACAACTTTAGAATAAGCTATTAATTTTTTTTACATAACACCATCTTCAAAAAAAAAATACTTTATTTTTTTTTTAATAAAAAAAAGGGTTAACATTTTTTTAAGAAGCATATTAATTATTGGGTATACATAAAGACACTTTTTAATAAACGTATTATATTTCTGGTAAAACATGAACTTTAAAATAAGCTATTAATTTGTTTTACATAATAACATTTTTAAATTAAAAAAAAATAAAAAAATTATCAATTAAAATATTTAAAAGACAAAAAAAAAAAACATTTTTTAATGAGCATAGTTTTTTTTGGTTATACAAACTTTGGAAATCTTCGTTACATAACAACATTTTGAAAACAAAAATTTACTATTAAAATAAAAATAAAATATTTTATTGTAAGTAAAAGTAAAAATAAAGGAAACAAAGGTTAAGTACTGTATTAATATCCTTTAAACTTAACATCTTTTAATTTATAAAACTGAAAACAAAAAATTACTATAAAATTAAAATAAAATATTTTTGCTTAAAAATAAAGCAAACAAACAATAAATGGTCAAATACTATATTAATATCATTTAAATTTAATGTCTTTCAATTTATAAAATTGGAAACAAAAATTTACAATAAAATTAAAATAAAATAAAAGAAACAAAAAAATAAATTGGCGTATGATGCAATTTTACAAAGAAATGAACGACCAGAATTTAGTTTTTCGGACAACGTATTTAGCGAACAATTACTGAAATCGAGAATCGCAAGGATGTTTAGTTTTTCCGACGGGAATCGAGTGGCATGGGATTCTCTGAGTCAGAATCATGGAGATCCATGCCGTTTAAGCTGTCAGAGGTCATTAAAATTAAAGCAGCAACTAATGGAAATGCGATGCGGTGGTATCATTACAGGAAAATGGACAGCTGTACAGATGTAAGAAAAAAGCTGCGAAAAGAATTGATAAGAGTAAAAAGCTTGCATATAGTAGAAAACTTGCAGGTGAACCTTTCTAAAAATAGTAAATATACTAATAAGGAAAGATTGATAACAGGAAGAAAAAAAAAAACTTGCATACAATAGAAAAGCTGAGATCGGGTAAGGAGCCTACGGTCAGTTGTCGGTTTCAGGCGGATTTGAAAATTTGAACAAACCGGCATTAATCTCCTTGTTAAATATGGCAAGAGGAGCCTACGGTCAGTTGTCGGTTTCAGGCGGATTTGAAAATTTGAACAAACCGGCATTAATCTCCTTGTTAAATATGGCAAGAGGAGCCTACGGTTAGTTGTCTGTTTCAGGCGGATTTGAAAATTTGAACAAACCGGCATTAATCTCCTTGTTAAAAATGGCAAGAGAAAGCACATATGTTTTTGGTTTGGAGATGTCTTTTTTGATATGGGTAGGCTACTGGGATGAGCGGGGCTGGGTATTTGCAGATATTGCTCAGGCCGCCATGCAGCTGGACATGTCTGGAAGAGGAGCTTAGATGAGCAGACTTGCCATTGAGCAGCAGCGAGTAGGGTGGAGGAGAGGAGATTTTTGGGTTTTTGTTTTGTATTTCTCTGTTTGTTTTTGTTTTTGTCAAGCATGGCCATGCTTACCTGTTTTAATAATTGTTGTCCTCTGGTTGAGTTGTTTATTTTTCTTCTTCTTCTTTTGTTGTTTTGTATTTTGATTTTATTAGCTTCTGGTTTACAAAGGGTAGGGTAAGGTAGAAAGTGAAGATAAATATGAAGAGTTAATAAGATGGAGGAATGGGATTATCAACATCCTGCAGTAAGAATTGTGCAATCAGCATTGTCATCCAACAGGTATTTGTATTTGCTGTTATATTTGTATAGAGATAGCAATATAAATTAATTATAGATAATTGTATTACATATTTATTAATGTGTATTTTAGAATATAGGGAAAATGTATACCAATCGTTTTGTTCTTTTAAACAAGAATATATATATATATATATATATATATATATATATATATATAAAAGAATTATTTCGCAGTATCTTGGGAAACCTTCCTGGGATAACCCCAAATTTGTTTTGGTATACAAAAGGTTATTTGATCATGTTGAATTTTGTAAGCCGCAAATATTAGTATTAAGATATCTATATTTTCTTTTTTTGTTTTTGTTTCTTTAGGGTCTAAGAGAGGCAGAGGAATGTGGCTTTCGCTGCCTGGAGAGTCCTTGAAGTAGAGGCCAATGGTGGTGTTGAGGGATCACGCTGACACTGAATAGATCGATGCAATGTTGCAGAAGTGGGAAGGCAAATGGTGGTGTTGATGGACACAGCTGGTACAAACCATTAATATTTGACGCATTTAATAAATAGACACTGCACTTTAATCTTACAGTGATAGATTAAAAGATGTGGTTCAAATTCTTTTTTCTACTGGATTAAAAGTTGTGGTTCAAATTATTTTTTCTATCACTCTGCAAATTATTTTACAATTTTAGTTCAAATGCCTTTTAGATTATTTTACAATTTTCGTTCAAATGATTTTCTAGATTATTTTACAATTTTAGTTCAAATGCTTTTCCCATCATTTTACAATTTTAGTTCAAATGCTTTCCCATCATTTTATCGCTTCTTATTGCCTTCAATGTTTGCTCGCCTTTGCTGGGCGGGAATATGCAAAGAATCTAACGACCTTCAGTGTTTGTTCCAGAAGTCTCCGCTGGCCCTTGCTGGGCAGGAATCTGCCATTTCCAAGGAGAAAGAAAGGTTAGGGTTGTTTTAATTTTTAGTTTTATTTATAATATAATCTAATTTGTAGTTTTAATTTTTTTTATTTATTTATAATATAATGTTTTCTATTATTAACATATATATTTAATGTAATGCTAACAATATAATTTTCTATTTTTAATTGTGTTTCCACGGAGGTTGATAGAAAACGAATTACATGTGTTTACAGGGAAGGAGATGGAAAATCAAGCACATCTGTAATGTTTACAAGAAGGACATGGAAAATGAAGTAGATACAACATGTAATTTTTTGTGTTTTTTTTCCTTTTTTAATTGTATTATTATTTGTAAAAACTCAAACACATATATCAATAAAGTTATTATTTGTTTTTAGAGAAGGGGTTTTCCCCTTCTCAAGTTCTCAAAGATAGCCATGGCCATGGTTATCTCTTTGAGAAATGTCTCCTATAATTATGGTTACTTGTGATTATTAATTTTTTTTTTCATAATTATGTATTTTTATTTATGTTTTAAACAAATTTATATAGGTTATTATGGTTACTTGTGATTATTAATTTTTTTCTCAGTTATGTTTTTTATTTATGTTTTGAACAAATTTATATAATGTTGTGGAATATAAAAATGATTTTAAAATAACACTAAATTCTTTAAATAAATTGATATTAGTTGTTAATTTAATATGTATTTCTATCTTTTTCTAATATTTTTTTAATCAATTTTTTTAATATTTAATGGTTGTAAGTTTATAATTAATGTTAACAAAGTTTTATGGTATGGAGTTGTTAAAGTTTATTATTTCTTATTTATATTTTAAATAAAATCTAATTTTCATGAATATTTGTACTAATTATATTTTCAAATTATAAAGTATGACCATGAATTTCATTGTAATCATCACCATTCAATACACATTTTAAAAATATTCAATACACATTTCAAAAATAACATGCTTTTATATTTTCTTTTAATTAATATTTCCACAATACAAATACTTACAACATCACAAATTACTATAACTATCATTTTTCCCTTTTTAACCACATTCATTCCATATACATTTAGAAAACATATCACAAAGACCTTATAATAGAATAAAAATGAAATAAATATACAATTTTAAAATTAATTTATAACTAGTTACAAGTAGAATTTTAAATGTGTCTATCTTTTCTTTGTTCTTTCAATTTTTTTATGTCATGTAATTTTTTTTGTTTGTATTCAATGTTTGTGTTTGTTTTTAGAATTCTATGTTTGTGTTTGTTTGTTTGTATTATATGTTTGTTTGTGTGTGTATAATGATTTTACACATGCATATCATACCATTTTAAATGAGTGGAATGTTTTATATTAACTTTTTTATATTAAAATTATTGTTTCATTTAATAATGTTTAATTTGTTTTTAAAATTATTATTTTTATTTAATGATGTTTGATTTGTTTTTACAAATATTATTAATTTAACCAGTGTTTTTAAGTTTATTAGTTAATTTATATTTTGTAATATTTAATTATTGGATATTATGAATTGGTTAAAACAATAATATAATTGTTTTTTAAATAATATTTTTAATGCATTATAACATCTTCATTAACTATGATTTTTTTTAGACACTCTTATTGAATAAGTGATTTTGAATTTATTTTTAATATATAAAGTACTTGATATTCTATAATATTTTATTCTTGGATTTTATGACCACACACACACACACACACATATATATATATATATTAGTATCACAATTTTTCATAATTACTTTGAAAAAAAATATATTTCAACAATGGAAATAACTATAACATCTCAATATATTATGATCATAATATTTTGGCAATAACAAATATTTAATATATTTGAAAACTATATTATAATATCCTCATCATAATTTGAAAGAAACATTTGTTTTAGAAATTTATTATTCAACTTCATGTTTTATGATAAAGTTCTAACTACTTTTTTTCAATTATTATTATGGGTCTTTACAATTACTTTATATAATATCACGTGCAAAAATTACACTTCACATAAGTTGAATAAGCAAGTTTTTGTTTAAGATGAAATTTATTGTATATTAAATTGTTGTTTACTTTAATAAAAATAAATCTTTTTCACATATTATTAATTTATTTTTTGAGATATCAACTAACTGATATTTTTTAATATAAAATTGTTATTGGAGTCTATAATTAGTTTTTAAAAAAAAATCTAAAATTATTATTTTTATGAATATTTCTATTCAACATAACATGATGAATAACTATAAATTTTTTGTAAGCATAATTTCTGAATGTAAATTTGAAAGTTACAAATTTTAGTAATTGCTTTAAATTTATCAAACTCAACAATACCAATAACTATAATAAATGAATGTGATTATAGCTTTCTTTTTCAAGAACAAATATTCAATATATTTAAAAGAATATCATTAAACCTAAGAATTCTATGTTTTGAAAGTTAATTCGTCAAATTTATATTTTATAATAAAAAATTTACAATTTTAACAAATTTATAAAACCCTTGTCATAAATTGAAGGAAATATATGTTTAAGATATTTATTAGTCAACATCATGTCTCTTTATAACCACTTTACACAAATTCACTTAGTAAATTTACACTTCAAATAAGTTGAATAATTTGAAGCAATAGCTATACTAAATGAATGTGATTATAGGTTTTTTTACAAAAATTTATTTTCAACATATTTTAAACAATATCACAAAACCCAAGAAGTCTATGATTTGAAAGTTAATTAGTCAAATTTATATTTTATGATCAATATTTTATATTTATATTTTAGATTTCAAAAATAGGAAATCGAATTTTTATATTTTATTTTACACTTATGTTAAATTTAGTGGAATTATTTTTTGGAAGCATATGTTCATATTTGAAGTATATAAGTATAGTTGGTTGTTTATATTTTAATTTATATTTATGATTTTTAACTAGTATTATCAAACAATATATATTTTTAAAAATATACATAAATATGACACAATATCATGTCTAGAATTTACACTTCAAATAAGTTGAATAAGAAATTTTTTGTTTAACATGAATAATTTATTGTATAGTAACTCCTTTATGTTAAAATTGATGTTTATTTTAGTAAAATTTAATAGTTTAGCAACTATTATTAATTTAATTTTCAGTTTAGTAAAAGTTAATCCTTTTGTAAATATTATTAATTTGATAACTCCTTTTAAATTTTTTTTTAATGTATTAGTTAATTAATATTTTTTAATTTGATGCTTTATTTCAAAAGACTAATTTAAATTATTATTTTTATGAATATTTTTAAGTAACATAACATGACGAATAGGTATGAAATTTTTGTAAGAATTATTATTGAATGTAACTCTGAAAGTTACAAATTTTAATAATTGCATTAAATTTATAAATTCAACAATACAAATAACTATACATAATACCATTTGCAAAATTAATATGTTTTTGTTGTGATATTATCAAATCAAGTATATTTAAAAAATACTAAGTTGAAAGTTTATCTTTTATTTTACATTCAATTATTGTAACACACATCCACATTCCATATAAAAAAAATTTACATTCATAGTTTTTAACTTCATTATAATCAGATTATAAATAATATAAAATCATTTCAAAAAAATTACAACATTCTCTAAAACTTTATAATAGCTCGTTCCACCAAGTTATAAAGCTTTACATAACTTATCTATTTGTTCTAAATACAATCAAAGAGTCAACTAAACCATTTACGAAGGGTTGTGTTTGTTCTGACAAAAATTTACTTCTGGGTACAGTTTGATATATGTTCCCTCGTAATTACTGCTATCCTGTACTTGGCATTAACAATTATTTATTGATTATATCAACCAAGATCTGTATGATCTCCTTATCGCTATATCTAGATTTCGTCAATAATTGGTTTATTGTTGGAGGCTCTGCTCCCGATGCGGGCATTTAATGTGTGGCAGACAATTGGTTTGTTCCTTTACCGTCGATCTTCTAGCATTGGGATACCACGACTATTTTGGATTAGGGTTTCAAACCTATGTTATTGACCTCGTTTTTGTAACCATTTTCGTGATTTGGTGATTGTACTTTGCACTCTGTCGGAGAGCCCTTGCAATCTCTGCAACCTTTTTCTAGCAAGATTATTACTCAGCGTCATCGGGCCTTTCGACTTTGACTCTTCCATCTGTAAGTAAACCTCCATTGTATTTTGCTGTGGGGCTTCCATTATTATTTACAGTGAGGAAAGGTAACACGAAAGCTCACAAAATTGATTTGATTCTAGATTCTTTCTAAATGTAATTTCTTCAGTATTCGTTCTTTGCTTCTAAATTCTGGTCTTCATTTACAAGGTTTCCATAGTGCAATGAAACTATACTCCGGTTGGACTTCTCTCGGAATTCAAGCAACCGATGGAACCCTCAGAAAAACCCTCACCAAAAACACTTTGTATTTTCAAGATTTTTAGTTTGAATCTTCTGGGTTATTCTAATCATCATTCTTGTTGTTTTTCTTTTGTAGCTTGAACCTTCTGCCTTCATAAATAGTTTACACAAGTAATTTTTCCATTTGTATTGGAACATTTCTTTCTGGTTCATCTCTTGGGCATATCCAACATGAGTATTAACCATTTTTTCGTGTTTTCGTGGAGGTACAAATAGGCACTCCCATCTGATTTAGGGTCATCTATCTTTGAGATCCCTTGTTGGGAACATGTGAATTTCATTTATACCTCTTTCTCTCTTTCTAACCTCACACAATGTGCCTAAGAAATCATACATTTCAAAATCGTATGTTTAGGGCTCTAAACCTCATATCCCTAATATTTTTAGACCTTATAAATATAAGAATAAATAACCAAGTGGCTTTAGGGGGAATGATCAGTCTTTGTTCTAGTGGAGGATGTAGAAGTTCTAGCATTTCTGTAGACATACAAAAAGGGGAGAATTCATAACATAATAACACCACAAGTTAGTATAGTGTGTTGATTGAGTGCGATAACCCTTTTGTCCTTCCTGGAGGCTATGGTGAGCCTTTTGAATACCCTTCGACAGATTACCGGGCTCACTAAAGAGCCCCAAGTAGGGCTTTCTAAGTTCTGTCTCTGTCAATATTTTTCATATCATCTATTGATATCTTTTTTATTCTTGTCACTATATTATAAAATAAAAAACTATCCTCAAACTTATCAATATGACCACCTGGTTTCCCTCATAATGTAATATGGTCTCTTCTTAGTTTAAGCCTAAATAGTATCGATTTTTCCTTCGTGAAGGCACTCTCCTTGGATATGGTATACACACGTAACTCTTACTTCTATTAAATGTAACCTTGTATAAGATTTATTATTTTTTTCTGGGATTCATAGGTTTTGTTGACCACTGCTCCAGTTTTAGTAATTAAATGGGAACTATTTTATTGTCCGTTGTGGGTGTTAATACATGGCTTGTGCATGCTAAATACGTTAGTTGGGTTATCATTAAGGAACATAATTACTATAAAATTTAGAGTACAAAGGTATGCTCACAATGGTCTATCCTAAGGCTTATTGGGTATGTGAAACACAATAGTTTGTACTATCATTATTTGAGAAACACAATTCCATCAATTAATATATATTCCAACAAACAAATAATAGTTACTTGACAAGTATCTACAATCATAATATTTTTTAAAACACTCATTCATTTTACATTGTTTTAAACAAATATTATTAGCTATATATATTTCAAAAATATAGATAAATATAACACAATCATAACATTTTAAAAAATATATCACAGATATATATAACTATACCTATGACCATGACAATATCACAAATAGTTATGAACATGGACTTTTTTTTAAGAATCATCATTAAATAGACATTTGGAAACCACAAGTTTTCCTGTTTTTTTTTATTAATATTATTTAAATAAGAAAAATAATAATAACATCACAAGTGGATAAAATTTGAATTTTTTATAGGTGCAATAATTCAATGTACAATTAAAAAATATATGATAAATATCTTATGATAAATTACAATCAAAATGAATATACAATTCGTGATCCATGAGAAATTAATTTTTTATGATGATATAATTGATAAATACATGTAATTCTTTTAAATGTATCATTTATATTATTATTTTGTACAAACACAAATGATATATTATAAAAATTAATAATTTTTTTCTAGGGAGGGGGTTATGGTACTAAGTGTTCAAGATAACCATGGGCATAGTATCTTCTCAGAATGCCATTCATGAATTATGTTATTTACAAGGATTTTTTATTATTATTATTTTGTGGAATAGAGAGACTTCCCATACATGCCCAATCCTAAGATGTATGAAATGGATGAAAATAGTTTCAAATTGGCATTCTGAGTGTACAATTTGGAGAAGAGGTGGAGCATATTCTTGATGTGTGGAATAATTACACAACAATTAAAAATAGTTAAGCAATTTTTATTTGGAATATATGGTTCTACTCATCCCTAACGTGAAGTACAGTGGGAAAATATATCAAAATGTTGGCATGGAGTGATATTAACTCTCATGCATGGGAGGTTTACACCTATGAATATGGAATACATGGAATATCTCATTTTTCATTCATGGGTATTAATAGGAGTTCAAGGTACCCGTCTATAAATAATTTTTCATTTAATTATGGTAGTAAAAGGGTGTTGTCTAGGTGTCATCATCATTTTAGAAGTAGGCTTCTAGCCCAGTTCCGTACCTAGGTTTATTTTAGTGAAGTTTGTCTGCATATTCGATGGAACATAAAAGGAAGATTCGTGGAAGCAAAACAAATCTTCCAGTAAAAAATTGTAGGAGAGGGTGGTGTAATCACATCAATTTCAAGTTCATTAGCTACTAACACTAATTAGCATGATGTGATGGTATATGAAATAGTTGGAACACTTAGCGACAATTTAAGAGGACATGTTGGAGTTGTGAACGACTTGACTTGGTGAAGGAGTTGGCCTGCTTTAACAACTCGAAATAGTTAGATCTTATACTAGTTGGTGTTCTTGATCTATGTCTCCATGATTTGATCATTTGTGTCTTGTTCCATTTAGTTTTGGTTTCACTTTGTTTCTATGAGTTTTTATGCCATGTCGAATGTTTCAAGTAATGT
>JAXQQM020072604.1:0-86430 GCA_034641835.2 Pinus albicaulis | reverse complement strand
TTGAGGGTCAGGGTTAGGAATGTGTCTAGACATCATGTAAAATTGTTTTGCGCTCAAAGTTTCGGTATGTGATCCAGTTAGACCAGATGATGGTATAAGTTTATCGAGAGAAGGAGCTGCTCCTAAGAAAGTACCAGAAAGTGACTGGTATCCCACAGGAACATATGGACCACCATAAAAATATGATTCTGGTGATGCAGAAAACATGGATGACTCACCAGACATGTTTAATGAAGATCTGTAATTACCTCTTGGTATGGTGTAAAAATGAATTTGGGGTGGAGAATAGTTTTGACAAGTGTGTAGAAAGTCGGTTAGCTGAGAATACTGAAAATACCAAGAATCCTATTTGAAAGGGCTATAATAAATCGTTTCACTTGGTGTAAGATCTAGAGATTTCGATGGGGAAGGTAATTTAGATCTTACATCAAGAGAGGTTGTAATCTAGAGGGGCATCAACAACTTCCACATCTAGATTAACAATTTCGCCCTTTTACTTCTATAGGTAGATCTTGGAGTATTCTGTACAGATGGAATCCTCTTCCATCGAATGCTTTTAGGATTTTCAGAGATTGGTGGAGTGTCAAAGAACCAAGATATTTCCAATAGTTTAACTACATTATGCACTTGGATGCTCCCTCATCAATGATAATACGAAATAAATGTATGTTTTTGACTATTACTCGAATTTGAAAAGCCATCTGATCAGGGAGTCTTGGTGTAAAATTTTCTAGGTCGGAGATCATGAGGTTAGAATCTTGAGGATCGATAGCTCCAATAGCTGATAGTATCAATTTCCTTTGTGCTAGAAATGATTGTAGCACTTCTAAGGCCGACATTGCTGAAGGGGAAATCGTAAGATCCTCAACAATGTTGTAGTTCCAAGCAGCTTTCTCATGTGGATTTAAAGTTGATTTTCGAAGTACACCTTTTGCAGGAAGTTTAATTACTAGATCAGGATTAGGTTTCTAGATATGAAATGGCTTGAAAATTAAAGGAGATACATATGGTATTGGATTAGAATTTTCTATATCTTTACCATTTATAGGATTTTTACTTCCATAGTCTTGCGATCACGTCGCAACCATCACCTTAGACATCATCAAAATATCTACCGATGAATTTCAAGAAGATCCTATCATTTTTATATCTTAAGTAGGAAAAGGATCCTTCAAGACAGCAGGTGTGGAAGAACCTTTGACAAATTTAAAGACCTCAGATCGATGTGGGCACTCTTTGGTAAAGTGATCCTCATCACAGATAAGACAAGGATATCGAGGTTTCCGCTTATCATCATTTGGTTCATTCTTTTCATTTTTCACTTTCAGAGACATTGTTTTTTTTTTTTATTCTTACCTTTATTATTATTACCAGTTTTAGATTTGGCTGTAAATGAATCTACAACGTGGATGTTGATAGAATTTTCAAGGGAAGAATCTTGTTTCGGTGAATCTAGTAAAGTTATGATAGGAGAAGTAGTTTTGAAAGACTTCTTATTACTCTTATTAGCGCTAAATAAACCAATGCCACTGTCTGCAACATGAGAGACTGAAGGAGTAGCAGTTATTTTACCAGGACGTGGTAAGCCAAGAATTTTTCCATATAACGTACCATACTGTGTATATACAAGGTCTAAGTACTGAGCTTGAGCAATGACCTGTTCTTCAGTAACAATCCCTCCCTTAGCCACATCTTCAATGATATTTGGAAGTAATGATTTTATAAACCATTCTACCTAGATCTGATCCAAAATAAATACTTTCACTAAATGCCTTATACGTCTACATTCATGTATGTGTTCTGATATGTACATAGACATAGATTGTTTTAATTAAGTCGAGAGTTTCACACCATTGTTGTATCTAACTAGCAACTAGAAATGTGTTAAGAAAGTTGTTGCTAACGCATTGAAATTGTTGAATGAGCCATGTGGTAGTTCACTATACAATTTTCCTACTAAACCTATTAGTTTTCTTTGAAAAAGTATTAATCCAATGGAGTCATTGATTAAAGAGTTGGATGCACACCAGAGGTGGTAAGTCATGACGTGGCATGAGGGGTCATCTCTTGATTTACCTTCGAACTTCGGAATATCACTGGGAAACTTATTCGACATTGGTGGCCAATACAAAAGATAATAAATTGGATCATTTGTTAGGTGCAACAAATCAAGTAAATCCAAAGTCTCTATGAATGGTAACCGACGGTTAGGGTCCTCCTGTGAAAATTGATAACCTTCTAAAATTATACCAGTACCAGGAGGAGGATATCTAGGATAACCAGGAATAGCCTATGCATTTTGGATTGGAATGCCTCCTAGATAACTAGGATTGGCTAGACCATACTAAGGTTAAGATGGTGTCTGATACCTGTAACCGGGGTACGGCTGATGCTAGTATACTGGATTTTTTGCTACAGGTCCGTATTGATATTTCCCTTGATATGGTTGATAAAAAAACTGTGATTGGCTTGTTACCACTGTACTTGTACCAGGTTGTCTTGTAGGAATATGAACAGTAGTCTGAACTGTAGATCCAAGTTGAGGAGCAGAAACTTGAGGGCTTTGTTGTGATACTTGAGGGGTTGTAGGAATAGCGACTACAGAAATTCCAGGGATAGGTGTGTTAGGCTAAACATAAATTGGTGCAATAGTTTGAGGTGGATTTATAGGTGTACTCGGACCTGGTTGCTGAACAATACTAGGTCCAGATACCTGTGGTATAACTTGAAGCATAGGTTGGACAAGTTGTTGGATTTGACTGTAACCAATTGGCTGACCAGGTTAATTATATGATACTTGCATGTTAGGTTGAAAATTTTGTTGATTTAGTGTTGGATTACACACCATGTTTACTCTAGGATATGGAGGTACTATTGAAGGTTGTGTTGCATAAGACAGACCATAACCAAGTTGATAATTTCGAATGTATGTTTGATATTTGGCTGCAAAATTCCCACTATAAGATTGACCTCCCTGAAACAATTGTCGTTCCGAATAGAACTAAGGCTCTAAAGGAGGTTGCTGTCCTTGAAAAGACTGTTGCCCTTGAATAGGGTACTATCCTTCAGGAGGTGGTAGACCCTAAACTGAGTATTTTCCTTGAGGTTGTTATTGTCCTTGAGGTATGTACTATCCTTGAGGTTTCCCCCCCAGGAAATAAATTACTCCCTTGAGTATGCCACCTAGGTGGTAAGTTACTACTTTGAGGGCCAGGGTTAGGAATGTCTCCAGACATCATGTAAAATTGATTCGCCTTCAAATTTTTGGTATGTGATTCATTTTGACAAGGTGTTTGTATAAGTTTTTCTAGAGAAGGAGCTACTCCTGAGAAAGTACTAGAAAGTGATTAGTATCCCTAAGGAACAGACCGACCACCATAAAAATATGATTCTAGCGATGGAGAAAACATGGATGACTCACCAGACATGTTGAATGAAGTTCTGTAGTTACTTCTTGTTGTGGCGTAAAAATGAATTTGGGGTGGAGAATAGTTTTGACCAGAATTGTGTAGAAAGTCAGTTAACTGAAAATACCAAGAATCCTATTTGAAAGGGCTATAATAAATCGTTTCACTTGGTGTAAGATCTAAATTTCCTGATGGGAAGGTAATTTAGATCTTACATCAAGAGAAGGTTGTAATCTAGAGGGGCATCAACAACTTCCACATCTAGATTAACAATTTCGCCTTCTACTTCTATAGGTAGATCTTGGAGTATTCTGTACAGATGGAATCCTCTTCCATCGAATGCTTTTAGGATTTTCAGAGATTGGTGGAGTGTCAAAGAACCAAGATATTTCCAATAGTTTAACTACATTATGCACTTGGATGCTCCCTCATCAATGATAATACGAAATAAATGTATGTTTTTGACTATTACTCGAATTTGAAAAGCCATCTGATCAGGGAGTCTTGGTGTAAAATTTTCTAGGTCGGAGATCATGAGGTTAGAATCTTGAGGATCGATAGCTCCAATAGCTGATAGTATCAATTTCCTTTGTGCTAGAAATGATTGTAGCACTTCTAAGGCCGACATTGCTGAAGGGGAAATCGTAAGATCCTCAACAATGTTGTAGTTCCAAGCAGCTTTCTCATGTGGATTTAAAGTTGATTTTCGAAGTACACCTTTTGCAGGAAGTTTAATTACTAGATCAGGATTAGGTTTCTAGATATGAAATGGCTTGAAAATTAAAGGAGATACATATGGTATTGGATTATAATTTTCTATATCTTTACCATTTATAGGATTTTTACTTCCATAGTCTTGCGATCACGTCGCAACCATCACCTTAGACATCATCAAAATATCTACCGATGAATTTCAAGAAGATCCTATCATTTTTATATCTTAAGTAGGAAAAGGATCCTTCAAGACAGCAGGTGTGGAAGAACCTTTGACAAATTTAAAGACCTCAGATCGATGTGGGCACTCTTTGGTAAAGTGATCCTCATCACAGATAAGACAAGGATATCGAGGTTTCCGCTTATCATCATTTGGTTCATTCTTTTCATTTTTCACTTTCAGAGACATTGTTTTTTTTTTTTATTCTTACCTTTATTATTATTACCAGTTTTAGATTTGGCTGTAAATGAATCTACAACGTGGATGTTGATAGAATTTTCAAGGGAAGAATCTTGTTTCGGTGAATCTAGTAAAGTTATGATAGGAGAAGTAGTTTTGAAAGACTTCTTATTACTCTTATTAGCGCTAAATAAACCAATGCCACTGTCTGCAACATGAGAGACTGAAGGAGTAGCAGTTATTTTACCAGGACGTGGTAAGCCAAGAATTTTTCCATATAACGTACCATACTGTGTATATACAAGGTCTAAGTACTGAGCTTGAGCAATGACCTGTTCTTCAGTAACAATCCCTCCCTTAGCCACATCTTCAATGATATTTGGAAGTAATGATTTTATAAACCATTCTACCTAGATCTGATCCAAAATAAATACTTTCACTAAATGCCTTATACGTCTACATTCATGTATGTGTTCTGATATGTACATAGACATAGATTGTTTTAATTAAGTCGAGAGTTTCACACCATTGTTGTATCTAACTAGCAACTAGAAATGTGTTAAGAAAGTTGTTGCTAACGCATTGAAATTGTTGAATGAGCCATGTGGTAGTTCACTATACAATTTTCCTACTAAACCTATTATTTTTCTTTGAAAAAGTATTAATCCAATGGAGTCATTGATTAAAGAGTTGGATGCACACCAGAGGTGGTAAGTCATGATGTGGCTTGAGGGGTCATCTCTTGATTTACCTTCGAACTTAGGAATATCACCGGGAAACTTATTTCACATTTGTGGCCAATACAAAAGATAATAAATCATATCATTTGTTAGGTGCAACAAATCAAGTAAATCCAAAGTTTCTATGAATGGTAACCGACGATTAGGGTCCTCCTGTGAAAATTGATAACCTTCTAGAATTATACTAGTACCAGGAGGAGGATATCTAGGATAACCAGGAAAAGCCTATGCATTTTGGATTGGAATGCCTCCTAGATAAATAGGATTGGCTAGACCATACTAAGGTTGAGATGGTGTCTGATACGTGTAAGTAGGGTACGGCTGATGCTAGTATACTGTATTTTTTGCTACATGTCCATATTGATATTTCCCCTGATATGGTTGATAAAAAAACTGTGCTTGGCTTGTTACCACTGTACTTGTACCAGGTTATCTCGTAGGAATATGAACAGTAGTCTGAACTGTAGATCCAAGTTGAGGAGCAGAAACTTGAGGGCTTTGTTGTGATACTTGAGGGGTTGTAGGAATAGCGGCTACAAAAATTCCAGGGATAGGTGTGGTAGGCTGAATAGAAATTGGTGCAATAGTTTGAGGTGGAGTTATAGGTGTAGTCGGACCTGGTTGCTGAACAATACTAGGTCAAGATACCTGTGGTATAACTTGAAGCATAGGTTGGACAAGTTGTTGGATTTGAGTGTAACCAATTGGTTGACCAGGTTAATTATATGGTACTTGCACGTTAGGTTGAAAATTTTGTTGATTTAGTGTTGGATTACACACCATGTTTACTCCAGGATATGGAGGTACTATTGAAGGTTGTGTTGCATAAGACAGACCATAACCAAGTTGATAATTTCGAATGTATGTTTGATATTGGGTTGGAAAATTCCCACTATAAGATTGACCTCCCTGAAACAATTGTCATTCCTAATAGAACTGAAGCTCTAAATGAGGTTGTTGTCCTTGAAAAGACTGTTTCCCTTGCATAGGGTACTATCCTTCAGGAGGTTGTAGACCCTAAACTGAGTATTTCCCTTGAGGTTGATATTGTCCTTGAGGTATGTACTATCCTTTAGGTTTCCCCCCCAGGAAATAAATTACTCCCTTGAGTATGCCACCTAGGTGGTAAGTTACTACTTTGAGGGCTAGGGTTAGGAATATTTCCAGACATCATGTAAAATTTTTCCGCCTTCAAATTTTTGGTATGTGATTCATTTGGACAAGGTGTTTGTATAAGTTTTTCTAGAGAAGGAGCTACTCCTGAGAAATTACTAGAAAGCGATTAGTATCCCTAAGGAACAAACCGACCACCATAAAAATATGATTCTGGTGATGGAGAAAACATGGATGACTCACCAGACATGTTGAATGAAGTTCTGTAGTTACTTTTTGTTGTGGCGTAAAAATGAATTCGGGGTGGAGAATAGTTTTGACCAGAATTGTGTAGAAAGTCAGTTAACTAAGAATACCAAGGATCCTATTTGAAAGGGCTATAATAAATCGTTTCACTTGGTGTAAGATCTAAATTTTCGGATGGGAAGGAAGAATAAGTTATTCTTCTGTATCAGTAATTTCTTCAATGTTAATGAGTCCAGGAGGAAGGTTCTCAGTGATGCGAAGCTTCACTCTAGGTGAATGAGGACGACCAGGGGTTTGGGTTATGAATTCCGAGGTAGAATTAGATGTAGCAGATTTAGTTTATGGTTTAGAAATTTCACGTTCAGTAGCTAATAATTCACTAGTTATGGAAGCAAGTTCAACTAGTTCAGAAATTAGTATTTTCATTTGAGAACTTTATGTTGTTTGAGGTTGATCTACTTTATAATGAGGATGAATAATTATAGATGTTTCCTCTTGTTTAGTTGATCATGTCCCTGATTTTTTTCCATTTTCAGATTTATGTTTTTCTAACTGGCTTGGTGTGTACTCAGGGGGTTTCCCTTGCATTCTACATGATTGTCTTGGTAATTCTTCCACGATTAAAAATTTTAACACACAAAATCAAAGAAAATTTCAATAAAATAAACTAAAGTTGCTAAGGAAACAATTAAATTTATCACACGCCTAGAAAATCTAAGAGAAAAATCCACGCACAAATAGTAAATTCCCACACTAGAAACACTAGTTGATGATGAAATCCAACTTCATATAATTCTAATGCAGAAATGGTGGTTGGAATAGCTATCCTGACAACATGCTTAATGAAATAGTCAGGTCCATGTCTCTCCACTTATGCCATATCAAAGTGAAGAGGACCCTCCAGAAAGTCCAAGTGAGCCTAGTTGATGTCTGCTCTAGGTACAGTGGGACCTTCCCTTCACGGTCACCTTTGGAAAAAATATTAAACTTTATAGCCACTAAGGTCACCAACATGAAGAAATATACTTGGGGTAATAGTATACGATCTGATATACATGCAAGGGCAGAGTAACTAGCTCAATCCCCTTGAATGCTCCTTGATATAATCCAAGGTTTACCAACAAGTGACCCCAGGCTCCTCGACAATTGTATATTCGAGGTTTTCCATTTTTAATATGTGCAAATCTATTATCTTTCCCAATGAGATAGGTACGATTACCTCACTAGTTCAGACATGATCTCATGCTTGACTCCTTTAAGAAGAGATTCCCAGAGCACAAATGCTATAATTGGAATTTCCTACCACAAGATTTGTACTTGTTTGTTTGAACTGTCTTGGAATGTTAATTACAACCTATTCCAAGGCACTATCCTAAGCTATGTCGGTGGAAAGAGCCCTAGAATGTGTAAAATATCTAGATTTATTTTAATTAAAGCATTGTTTTTAATTTGGTTGTTTCTTAAGACAAAAGGTATGGAAGTGAAACTTCAATGATGTTTTATGACCCGACTCAAAAATATGCTTAATGCATCTAAATGGAAAGTGAAACTCTTTTCTTTTCAATGAATCTTATTTAAGGGAAAGTTTTGAGATATTTAGTAACTTTCAAAGAACCAATGATTTCATGCACAAAATATTTGAAAAGAAGATGATTTCTTTGAGAACTCAATTTTGAAAAATTTATCAATTGTTTGTTCAAAATGAAATACTTTTATCAATCAGATCAGAAACTATAAAACAATAAACAAAATTTTCCGAAAGAAAACACTATCTAAACTCTAAAAACATAATATTCAAAATCAAGGAAAAATCTAATTTTGAAGTCTATCTGAAAGTTTGAGGAGATTTTCTCCTAGTTTGTGATCAAACCAAGAAGAGTTTCTACTTATCTCACCATAAATGAAAACATCCAAAAATGGTTTGGTGTGAGAATCAAGCTTTAGAAAGCTTAAAATCTCTTCTAAATTTGCAAATGAAAACAAAATCAAGTTTCATAAAAGTGAAGACTATAATAATTTTAATGGCTCAGAAATGTATCATCATCATACCAATAAGATGACATATACGAAAGTTTCTTATATGGAGTAGCAAGAAAGTAGGGCAAAAACTCACTCATAAAATGAAAATCGGATGAAAAATCACACAAACTCAAAATTTGTTGAAAAGATATTTACACATAAGATTTGACAGTCAACACAGACTAGGGAAAACATAGAGAATCTGGTAATCTGGCTCCTAAAAAGAGAATTCTTAATTTAAAAAAAAAATTCCATAGGTATGCAAGTTCTAATGGAGAGCAGAGAAATATCACACTGTTCTAAACTAAAAAATGTAGAGGCTACTGCAGTGTCTTTAAACAAAACATGCGGAGGCCAGAAAAAGTATAGAAAAATAAATATTTAGCTTTTTCTTTTAGGTATTCCTAGAATTTGTCTACCCAACCCAGTCTCAAAATAATCAAAATCATAAAACTCTTAATATTCAAATTGAAAAAGGAATAAGGAAAACTAAGTTCTATTCCCCAGTGGAGTCGCCATTTTGTTATTCGGACAAATCCCTCTTACGGGCAAGAGCAATATCCCTAGTATTCTACAAATAGCTAGAAACAAACATCCATTTGTTAATCGCTTTCTCTAGATCATTTGCAATTCAGAACTATTATAAATAAAGAAAGAGGACACGCCCCTACCTTGACATCCAACGTTTGGTGCAACATTTTATCCAGTCACTCCAAAGAGGCTTCTCCAGTAAGTAGAACCTGCAATCAAAGATAAACAAAAGAATTAAAGCACTTGCAATCAAAGAAAAACAAAATAATTAACAGCTAATCTAACTTACTGATGAAGGAGTCTATATATTGAATTATTTGAAAAACACAAGAACAAATCAATGAGAAAAGGAGATCCATATGTATTATCTTTGAATGAAAAGAGAAACTTTGCAACCTAATGCCTTGATGTAGTACAAATTCCTCCTGAGGTCCTCAAAAATAATTCTTCCTACAGTTTGACAAGCTTTCCTCTCCGTGAACCAACATGGAGTTATGGACATAAGGGTGTGATCATTCTCATGCCAAAAATAGCTAGTGGAGAGAGTATGATCTCTTGCGAATTTCTTCAGCAATTACCTTATGCAAGCTACCCTTGAGACTTAAACATGAGCACAATTTATGGGGAAATGGAGATAGTTTTAGTTCCATGAGGAGGGGAATGGATTCCTCTCATGAAGGGAATTGAGATCCATATACCAAGGGATAAGCTCTATGAGTGGAGAGATAAAGCTCGAACTGATCGCGCTTCTATAAGCTTCCAGTTGGGAGAATATTCGACCAACTGGGCTTCTAGAACTTACTTTTTCCTTTATTTGAATTTTTATGGGGATCCGCAGGTTTTATAAGTAGAACGTGAGGAAATATCCTAGGCTATAGAACAAGTATCCACGGACCCGTAGGAAAGGGCTAGGATAAGTGCGGACTTAGACTTTTAAGGTTTTTAATGAGATTTTCTCCAATTCCAAGACTTGGTTTAGGAACATTAGGGTTTTTGACTTCTAAGGGAGCATAATATAGGTAGTGATGGAGCTATGTGGATAGTCAAATGTGTTGATTACAAAATAACATGTAACACTTCTCTTAATTGAATTTCACATCTCTTCTGACCACTGTCATCCTATGCGCTACAAAGTAGACCCAATAGTTATGAGGTGTATCAATGTGCCCGACAAATATCCCCAAATCATATGTTAGCTCTAGCTTCTTCATCGCATCTTTGGTCACATGAAAATAAACTGATGAACCAAAAAATTTAAAATACGACACATCTGGTCTATTTCCTGAAAACGATTCCTATGGTGTCCTCATCCCAAATATCTGATGAGGACTTTTGTTATACACAAATATTATTGTATTTCATCCTTGTACCCCTAGATATAATGGCAGTATCTGATCATGCAACATAGCTCGTGTTGCTCCCACAATAGTTTTTGTTCTTCCTTTCTACAACCCCATATTAATGTAGGTTGTGAGGTGCTATAAATTCTCTTTGAATTCCTTGTTATTCAAAAAAGTTCTTGAATTCATTACATACATATTATCCACCATTTTCACTCCTTAGATCCTTCACATTTTTCCCTGTATATTTCTCAACAAGTGCCTTGAAGTAAAAAAACTTGAAGAATGTCCAATATTTCTTCTCCATGAAGAAAATCCAACACTTTCATGAAAAAGCATCTACAGAAATCACATAATACCTCTGTTTTGTAGTGGAAGCTTTCAAGAATGGTTCACACACGTCTCAGCGAAATATCTCAAGGATTTCCTTTGCTTGACTTTCGTTATCGTGAAATGTGGCTTTGGTAAAATTCCCCAATGTACACCCTTTGAATGTATCTCTTTATGCAAGTGCACCCTTTGGAAGTCTTGTAAAAATATGTTGCATGATCTTCAAAGCACCATGGTGTACATGGTCTAATCTCCTATGCCATAACTCACCAAGGTATCAACTCTCCACCTTCTTTGATTTCGTGTGCAAGGAAATGGAGTCTTGTACATCCAATTTGTATAGCTTATTTACTCAAACCACAATATTTTTCACCTTTCTCATGTCTTTGTGACAAAGGAATTCCTTTCCTTCACCGAATATCACATCATAGCCATAGTCTTCCAGCATAGAAACATAAACCAAATTCTTCTTTAAACCAAGAACATACATGACATCTTTTAATATGAGCCAATTACCTAACTCCCTCTGAAAGGTAATTGTACCTACACTAGTGGCGCTATACCTCCCGTCATCTCCCATATCGATGTGAATCTGGAGAGCCTTCTCCTCCAAGCTACTGAATAATTATTTTTTGCTGGTCATATGAAATGAAGCTCCAATATCTAAATACCACACAAAAGCCATCATTGATGACACCATACATGTGATGAGGGTGAAATCCACCTCGAAGTTTGAAGCAAGTTCTTCACCTTCTGCTCCTCCTGAGGTCTTCTTATCAGTATTCTTGTATGGACACTTTGTAGCATAGTGTCCAAGCTCATGACAGTGAAAACATTTTACCTTTGACAAGTCTCGCTTCTTGCCTGCATGTCCAGAATATGATTTGGAATGTAACACCTTCCATTTCCCTTTCTTCACCTTTCCATCCAATGCAAAGTTCTCCTTATTATCAGTTTTTGATGAGGATACATTCTGGTGTTCCACCTAATCTCTTATTTACCAAGTCAGACCACAATCGCTCCCACTATGGTAACTTATCCCTCCCTTCACTAATTCCTCATAGCTATTCGAACTCTTCAGAAGGCCTAGAAGTGCTAGGCTCACCAAATCATCTACGGAAATTTTTACCCAAAAAATTCGAAGCTTACATCGACATTGAATGAACTTCATTAAGTATTTTGTAATTGTGTCGTCCTTCTTTGGATTGATATTTTTAAGCTCGTCCTTCAATGCCAGGTTGATTTGGTCACTTCTATTCTGAAATGGATTTGTTAAGGCCTTCCACATATAATATGTAGTTTCCTTTCCATGGTGGTTTGAGATAGTATGATCTTGAACTCCTTCTAACAAGATCATTCTCGTCTTTGCAACATTATTCTTCCACGAATCAAGAAGTTGAGAATCTGCTGCTGTGGGTTGGGGATATCATTAGCTATGAATTCCATAAGTCTGTTGTTATGTATCAATTCATCTATATTATACTTCCATGCTATGTAATTCAAGTTTCCCTTAAGGGAATATTTGAGTCTCAATCCAATGAAATACATCGTGATCTGTATCTTGTCCTGACGAATAAATCTCTAAATTCGATGTACATGTTCAAAAAAAATTTGGTTCTTCTCTTCTATTGTGATTGTTTCTATGATACCATTCATAAATATCTAAATGGATTCAACTCATTTTGTAATGTACTAAAAAAAATATTGAATCAATTTTACAAATTGCGGAAACCAATTTCGATCGCACAATCACATAACAAGTAAGAGAAAGAAATTAGTAATCGCACAAAATAAGATGTATCTGGGAAATCAACAGCTCAAGAACCCATTATATTTATATTTCATAAGTCAATAATATGAAGCAATACAATGTTTCTTTTCCTTCATGAGAAACCTATGCACTCTGTTGACTTTCTCACTCTCATCTAGGCAAAATTGGTCCAATACTTAACCAATTCTCCACCTCTATCTAACCAGCCCTTCTTATGCATTATTGGACAAATTTTGGCCCTATTAAATAGGAAAATCCCAAGAATTTATTGCTAAATTCCTTCAAGGCATCCCGATTACCTCACACATGACCTCTACAATTTTCTAACTATACAGATGATAGTTTTATTCTCTTTAACCCCAATCTAGACTAGGCCTTCCTTAGAAATGACATGCAATAGTTATTTAGAGTGAATTATCAGTTAACTGATTAACCACTACTTGTCAATTAAATCATGTTTAATTCACTCAACCTATCACTAGCTAATCTCTCAATTATAACTAGTTAAACTATTTTTAACTCAAATAATTGAGTTAATTATTTACAACTCACAAATAACTATAATTCGACCCCCTAAAACTTAGTGGACTCTACATGCTTCCTTTTTGACCCTAAACTTGAATTCAATGAGCTAAGTAAGTCTTCTTATCTCAGTTAACACTTACAAGTTGTCATGTAATGGAATTACAATTTTACGTTTGATTTAATTAAGGGAAAAACAAATCAGAAGCCCCCTTGGGGTGCCATTTCAACAAGATATATATGTTGGTGTTACATTTTTATATTTACAATTTAATATATATATATATATATATAAACTTATTTAATTTGTATATTCTTATTAATTATAGGTTCTCATGTATCATATTAGATGTTACTAATATGAATTACTGTTATTTAAATTTGTTTTAATGGGATATGCATATTATGATTTTTCCAATTTTTTTTTAATCTCATATTATTAGTAAAAATAATATTAGAATATAATAAATTGATTTGAATATATTTATTAGTTTTTTAATTTAGTGGACATTATGTTTTATTATTATTATTATTTAATGTAATTCTGCATTCTATTCACACTACAATGTGTCCACCATATTTAACTACCATTTAATTATTTACAGTCTCATATTAAAATAATATTTAAATGTTTACATTGGACACTACAACATCTCTCCCATATTGAGATATTACCATGACTCTAGGGCCTCGTACAATCACAAGGTTCTCTTTTTCTGCACCACAATCCCTCAAATGTGTGGCACTGATGTGTTTCACGATTGCCTAGTGTATTATAGTGTTACTTCATCTAGACTTCTACACAAAATAATTACCCTTCTTGTTCTCTATATTCTTATTAATGTGTGGAATATATCAAACATAGAGAAATAATAACTTTGTCAAACCATATTACATTAATAGAAATCATGAACATCATATGTCATTTATCAAATTCATCATAAGCACGCAAAACTTTAATGGAAATGGCCTTCCATCCTTATTCTTTTATTAAAATGGATTGGTGCAATCATTCCATGCGATAATGGCTCGACCCAACCATAAATTGAAGCCATAACCATGACTAAATATATAAATAAATCAAACAACGAATTGTTGACACCACCATGCCATCATACAACCCACCACGGATCATCCCTCTTCTGGTTGTTTCCTCCCTTTGGCAAGCTCAAATAATCAGCTGGAAGATTTTTTCCCTTAGGCCTTGCTGTATTGCAGACCTCAACATCTATAATTGGTTCCTTATCTATATTGCACCTCATTCATGCTTAAAACAATGTGTGTGAGCTCGTCTAGGTTGTGTTTGATTCTGCCTTCCTCCATACTACGATGCGACTATATATATAACACGAGATCCCCTTCATGTAATTCATGTCTACCTCGTCAAGAGAGTCAACTTATCCATGTGTTGGGGGGATGTTAGTTTGCTAACAACTCTTCTACATTTTGACAAAAATGGAGTGACCCCATTGCAATTTCAAAAAATTCTCTTTCTTTGGTTGTACTTAATAAATTATTGGTTATCCTATTTGTGTTCACCGTCTTCTGCAATCATTTATTCTCCCACATTTGGCATGAAATTTGAAACCTCTTTCATCATTCGGATATTGTCACACCATTGAAAGAATGTGCTCATCATATACCTATACCATTTGTGTTTCCTTATTTTGACTATTAAAGGTTCATTGGTTTTCATAAAAAGAAGTCAAGAAAAACAAATATCATAAGTAGTGACATATGCTTTAAACGGATTTTAACCCCCTTATAACATCATGAATTGACACTTTTAATCCGATCCTTCAAAATTTGTTACCTTGAGTGTATTGCTACATCTATTTTTATTTCCCTACAATTTGACATGTTTTCCAATGAATGAGATTAATGCATTTCTCAACACAATTCACAATTTCAAAGCCCTATCTCAATGAGTGAATCTCTTAAGTTACCCTGATTTTGGTCTCGAATTATCCTCACGTAGCATTTCCTTAACCCAAAAAAATTAATTTAACTTGTAAATAAAAAAAATATTAATTTAAATGGTAAATAAATCACATATATCTACATTATAAAAATAACGGTATGTATAAATGTAATGTTATTAAATGTGAATAAATAACCAAACTTTTCTTTTTGTATTATTATATTATAACACTATTATAAATTAAATAATTTATATAATATATATGTAATATTGTCATCATAATATGTATACATATAATTAATATATGTTATAAAACATAACAAAAAAACACAAATAAATACTAATTATATTGTGTACATATTGCAAAAAATGTTTATAAATTATGTGGTGTTATTGTGCTCGGAGGCTCTCTATAGTTTATTATGGGGTAGATATCACGTAAAAATATAAACACGTAAACATAAATGTAAATGTAAACGTAATGTAACTGGAGGTATGGTAAATAAATAAAACCTCTTTGTGATAAATAAATAAAAATATAAATAAACTAAAGGTATGGTAAATAAATAAAATATTTTCTTATATTTACTCCACAAATCTCTTTATATTAAAGAGGTTTCATTTAGGTGAAGTTGATGGGAAAAATTCCATTTTAATACAATGGGCCAATTACAATATTTATAAAATAGGTATAGTAAATAAATAAATATAAAAGAGGTATAAATATGTAAGCTAAATAAATAAAAATATATTAAATAGGATTAGAAATCAACTCCCCGCTGGAGGTGTCCAATCATCAAGACAAGTGGGACATGGGCAGTTAAGGCTAGCCTAGTCTTGAGAAACGCGCTGGCTGACTCACCACCATCCCACTCGCGAGTGGTAATGGGCCTCGGGGTAGGCGATCCTACAACAAGTAAGTAGGTTGTTAAGGGTGGGATACACGTCTCTGACGGTATTCAATATTTTTAGGTAATGGTGAAGGTTGATGCTTTCAACTGTGTAGAGAAGCAACTGCTGGCTCTCAATCCTTAGCTAGAGCTTTGCCAGATTGACACAAGGAGGGTGATAGCTCAGTTAGGTAGCAGTGGTGAGAGGTTGGCAGCTGGGAGGCATCCTGGAAACAACATGAGAACAAGAACACTGCCCTACAAGGAAGACAAAGGTGGTGGAGGTGAATTTAGTGTGGAGGGAGCATCTCTCGGCTGATGTTCCCGGTGCTCATCTCAAGTGCATGTTATTTTTTTGTGAACTATGCAAAAGAAATTCTTCATTGGAAAAGCCCCAGGGTGGGTCTACCTTCAGCTTACGGAGCACTCAGGCTCTCTTGCATTTCAAATTTTCAAGTAGTGGATATTTTACGCCTCCTCGGATGGTAGTGTAGAGATTGGTGGCAGTCGTGTGTCTCTTTTCTATGGGGCGCGGGATGCGGTCAGTGACAATCGCAGCTCAGGGTGCAGGTTCATAGTGTTGTTTTCAAGGTCTACGAAACCTAGAGTGACTTGGCGCTACAACCAAACATAGAGAGTTGGAGTGGAGGGTGACTAAATGCCATGCAAATATGGTTAGGCACGACGTAGTGGTCCAGGATGCGGCATCGAAAACCGCCAGGTACTCGGGGACTCAAGCTCCCACTCAAACCCTACTGAGAGCTAGCAATAGACAATGGTTATTACAGTTTCTGTGGACCAATCACTAGGTCATATTGAGGCTTCGGCCACCCTTGAAGCCATTTCCGCTCAGCTCCAGCAAATCCAACTCAACCTAGACACCCTACATGATCAAAGGTATGGTGATCGAAAAAAATTAGTGGCCTACATCAATGTTTTTCAAAACCTAAAGAAGGAGACCCTTGAGGCTCTCGAGAGTCTGCACTGTTTACTGAGGCACTCTCAAGACCACCTTCAAGACCCAGACACCAAAGTGGATCATATCAACTACCATATGCACAATCAAGATCGTCTCTTTGCAGCTCCTCCGCCTAGCCCTATGCACGCTCCCCCATGATGATAGTTTCAATATGTTTTTTTTTCAATTTTGTGCAGAAAATAACCAAGAGCTTTGAATGCCTTGGAAATAACCCAAGTCCTTATAGGCAATGCATGCCTTCTGGTTTTCCTGAATTTAATACATCCATGTTAGCTACTACTGTAAATTTTATTTCTCATATGAAAATATAATCCAGACTTTGACTGACAAAAGAAAAGGATTAAAAAAAACATCTAATTATTCACCAAGACTATGGGCCAAATACCATGACAAATAAAAGAGGCATGGTAAATAAATAAAATATAAATAAACCAGAGGCATGGAAAATAAATAAAAATTATTTACATATTTACTCCATAATCCTCTTTATATTTACGAACACTCAAAAAAGAGGTTTTATTTAGGTGAAGCCTATGAGAGAAATACCATGGGCCATTTTTTTATTAATAACATGCAAAAAAATATACTATAAACCCTAATATTATTATTAATTCTAATATTCAAATTAATATATTATAATACTAATATTAATAAATTTAATAAATTTGGATCAATACAATATTAAATTTGTTATATTATAATATATGTTGATATAGCATTATATATAATAACTGTAGATATATATCCGAAGGAAGAACAAAGACATAGAATGATAGATGTAAAGAGATGGAGATAAACTTAAGGGGAGGGGAGAGAAGGAATGAAGAAAGAGAGAGGGAGAGGAGTGACAGAGGTAGATAAGAGTAAGAGAGGGAGAGGAATACACAAATATGAAAGGGGGAGAGAGAGAAGGAGAGAGGGAGGAAGATATCAAGAGGATTGGACGGTATAGAGAGAGAGATCAGAGAGAGAGAGAGAGAGAGAGAGAGAGAGAGAGAGAGAGAGAGAGAGAGAGGAAGGACGAGAGATAGGACTTGAGAGTGAGGATGAGAGAGGGAGGGATAGAGAGATGGAGTTGGAGGGTGAAAGAGGGAGAGAAGAAGAAATACATAGAGAGGGGGAAGTGGAGAGAGCGAGGGAATTACAAGGGAGAGATGGAAAGAGAGTGTGTATGTTTAGGGGTGAGATAAAGAGACGAATAAGGAGAGATGGAGAGAAGGGGAGAAATAAGGAGATAGAATAAGAGAGGGAGGGAATTAGTAACATAGTTGGATATATATATATATATATATATATATATATACATATATATATATATATATATATATATATATATAACGAGAGAGAGATAGAGAGAGAGAGAGAGGAGGAGATTGATGGGGGAAGAGGGAGGATTTGAGGGAAGATAGAGAGAGAGATATGAGGAGAGAGGGAGGAACAGAGAGATGGAGTTGATGTGGGATATAGGGAGGGAATAAGAAATAAAAATAGAGTTATAAGTGGAGAGGGAGAGAGGGCGTGACAAAGGAGATATGGAAGGAGTGTGTATGTTTGGGGTGATACAAAGAAACAAGGAAGGATAGATGGAGATAAGGGGGAGATAACGAGAGAGAAGGAGAGAGAAATGGGTATAGTAACAGAGTTGGAGGATGAAGAGAGAGAGAGGATGTGAGAGAGTGCAAAGAGGGAGAGAAAGAGTGATGAAGTTGGAGGAGGAGAGAGAGGCGGAGGTAATAAGAAATACATAGAGAGAAAAACGTGAAGAGAGAGAGAGGGAGTGATTAGGAACGTGGAAGGAGAGGGAGAGAGGACAAATGGATGAAAGAGAGAGAATCAATAGAGATGGAGATAAGTGGAAGTGTGTGTGTGTTTGTGAGAGAGAGAGAGAGAGAGAGAGAGAGAGAGAGGACGGAAGGAAATATATATAGATTAGAGAAAGATAGTCTATGTTTTGGGGGTGATATAGAGATACATAGGTATATAGAGGTATTGATGGAAGGTGAAGAGAGGGAAGCAGCGAGAGAGGGAGAGAGGGAGAGAGGGTCAAATATATTAATATATATGGAGTGATACAGAGTATGTGTTTGGGGTGGTGAGATAGAGATATAAGTAAGGAGAGATGAAAATATATATAGATATATATGGAGGGGAGAGAGAGGGAATAATATTTCTTGCACTAGATGCATTGATTTCACTGTATGTGGAGATTTGTAATCCTATTTGATTGCTTGCAATAGATACATTGGTTTTAGTGTAGATGTTAATTTTTAATAATATTTGATTTCTTGCACTATATGCATTGATTTCAATGTAGATGAGTTGTAATCTTATTTGTTTTCTTGCACTAAATGAATTGATTTCATTGTAGATGGTGATTTCTAATCCTATTTGGTTTCTTTCACTAGATACATTGATTTCATTGTAGATGTTTGTTTCTAATCCTATTTTATTGCTTGCACTAGATGCATTGATTTGAGTGTAGATTATTTCTAATCGTATTTTATTGTATGCACTAAATGCATTGATTTTATTGTATATGGTGATTTATAATCCTATTTTATTTCTTTCACCAAATGCATTTATTTCAGTATAGATGTTGGTTTCTAAAGCTAATTGATTTCTTGCACTAAATTCATTGATTTTTGTGTAGATGGTAATTTTTAATCCTATTTGATTGCTTACACTATATGCACTTATTTTCATGTAGATGTTGATTTATAATTATATTTTATTACTTTCACTAGATGCATTAATTTAAATGTAAATGGTTTCTAATACTATTTTATTGATTTCACTAAATGCATTGATTTCAGTGTAGATGGTGATTTGAAATCCTATTTGATTGCTTGCACTAGATACCTTGATTTCAGTGTGGATGTTGATATATAATTGTATTTGATTTCTTGCACCAGATGCATTTATTTCAATATATATTATTTATAATCTTTTTTGATTGTTTTCGCTAAATGCATTGATTTCGGTATAGATGGTAATTTATAATCCTATTTGATTGCTTGCACTAAATGCATTGATTTTAGTGTAGATGTTGGTTTCCAATCCTATTTTCTTACTTGCACTAGATGCGGTTATTTGAGTGTAGATGGTGATTTCTAATCTTATTTATTTCTGTCATTATATGCATCAACTTCAGTGTAGAATTTGTTTCTAATCTTATTTAATTGCTTGCATTAGATGCATTGATTCAGTGTAGATGTTGATTTATGGTTTGGATTAATAATATTTTAAATTTTTTATATTATAATATATATTAATATATCGTGATATATATCAACTCTAGATATACATCGTAAGGAAGAACAAAGACATATAGTGATAGAAGTGGAGAGATAGGGGAGTCACAAGGGAGTGAAATAATGGAGAGGGGAGATAACTAATGAAGAGAGAGAGAGTGAGAGGAGTGAGATAGGTATAGCATGCTAAGAGAGGGAGAGGGAGACACAAATATGGAAGGATAAGATAGATAAGGAGAGAGGGGTGGGGATAGTGAGAGGATTGGAGGGGGGGTGGGGGGGGTGAGAGAGAGAGAGAGAGATGGGGCAAGAGAGACATATGTAGGAGAGAAAGGGAGAGAGAGGAAGGTTGAGAGAGAGAAGAGAGGGAGGGATAAAGAGATGGAGTTGGAGGGGGAAAGAGGAAGGGAAGAATAAAGAAGTAGAGACGGAGAAGTGGAGATATAGAGGTAGTTACAAGGGAGAGATGGAGAAGTGGAGAGAGAGAGGTTGTTAAAAGGGAGAGATGGATAGCGAGTATGTATTTTTATGGGTAACGTAAGGAGACAAAGAAGGAGAGATGGAGGGAAGAGGGGGGATAAAGAGAGGGAAGGAGAGAGGGAAAGAAATATTAACATATTTGGATAGAGAGAGAGCGAGAGAGAGTGATGTGGGAAGAGATAATATTGGAGGGAAAAGAGAGAAATGGAGAGAGGATTGGAGGGAAAATAAAGAGAGAGAGAAAGAGGCTTGGACTGCAAATATATATAGAGAGAGAAATATAGAGTGATGTGGAAGAGAGAGGAAGGTAGGAGAGAAAGGGAGAGAGGGTAAGGATGAGAGAGGACTTGAGAGAGAGGAGGAAAGTGATGGGGGAAGAGAGAGGATTGGAGGGCACATACACACACACAGAGAGAGAGAGAGAGAGATAGAGATAGAGAGAGAGATGGGTGAAGAGATATGGAGTTAGGAGAGAATGGAAGAGGGAGGAAGGACAAGAGGGAGGACTTAAGAGAGAGAAGGAGAGAGAGAGGGAGAGAGGAGGAGAGAGGGAGGGATAAAGAGATAGAGTTAAAGTGGGAGAGAGGGATGAAATAAGAATACATAAAGACTGAAAAGTTGAGAGAGAGAGGGAGTGATAAGGGAGAGATGGAAAGAGAGTGTGTATGTGTTGGGGTGAGACAAAGAGATAAATAAGGAGATATGGAGAGAAGGGGGGAGAGAAGGAGAGAGAAGGAGTGAGGGAGGGATATAATAACAGAGTTGGAGGGTGAAGAGAGAGAGAGAGAGAGAGGTGGGAGATAAAGGGAGAGAGAGGAAGGAAGATAGAGGATGTGAGAGAGTGGAGAGAGGGAGTGTGAAGGAATATGGAGAGATAGAGAGGGAGGAGAACAGGAGGAAAGAGAGATAATGAGGGGAGAGGGAGATAAGGGGAAGAGGGAGAGGGTGAGGAGAAGGGAGGTATTAATAAATATATTAGAGAAAAAGAATGTATGTTCTGGGAGTTATATTGAGAGATAAAGGGAGATAGAATATTGACAGAAGGTGAAGAGAGGGAAGAAGAGAGAGATGGAGAGAGGGAGGGAGGGTCAGAGAGATTGCTAGATTTGGAATGAGAAAGAGTGTGGTGGGGGGGTGTGATATAGATATATAAATAAGAAGAGATGAAGGGATATATATATATATATATGGAGGTGTGAGATAGGGAAGAATATTTATTACAGTAGATGCATTTATTTTAGTTAAGATTGTGATTTCTAGTCTTATTTGATAGCTTGCACTAGATGCATTTACTTCAATGTAGATGATTTGTAATCCTATTTTATTGTTTGCACTAAATGCATTGATTTCAGTGTATATGGTGATTTATATTCCTTATTTTATTGATTGCACTAGATGAATTGATTTCAATGAAGATTTTGTTTTCTAATCCTATTCGATTGTTTGCACTAGATGCATTGAATTCAGTGTAGATGATTTGTCATCCTATTTGATTTCTTGCACTAAATGAATTGATTTCAGTGTAGATGGTGATTTATAATCCTATTTTATTACTTTCACTAAATGCATTTATTTTTGTTTCGATGTTGGTTTCTAATCCTATTTTATTTTTTGCACTAAATGCATTGATTTCAGTGTAGATCATGATTTCTAATCCTATTTTCTTGCTTGCATTAGATGCATTTATTTGAATGTATATGCTGATTTATAATTATATTTGATTGCTTGCACTAGATGCATTGATTTCAGTGTAGATGGTTATTTCTAATCCCATTTGATCGTTTGCACTAAATGCATTGATTTAAATGTAGATGTTGGTTTTTAATACTATTTTCTTACTTGCACTAGATGAATTGATTTCAGTGTAGATGTTGATTTCTAATGCTACTAATTTCTTGCATTAGATGCATTGAATTTAGTGTAGAATATGATTTTTAATATTATTTAATTGTTTTCATTAGATGCATTGATTTCAGCGTAGATGTTGATTTCTGATTTGTTGTAATTGGATGTATGATAGTAAATTAATTTTAAAGTGATTGGTTTAAGAATGTGCATTGATTTAATGTAAGAACAAAACAATATTGGAAATTTACATTTTTTTGTGTTAGAGTAATTCAACCTATCAATATTGGAGAGTAAGAGAGACCAGGGATGATGTTCACTACAACAGCTCAAGCTAAAGGTTTAAATGGTTTACGATTTCACTATGTCCTTTTCATATAATAGATATGACAAGATGAAAAAAATAACAAGGGTGACAATACGAATAGTAGAAGAAAATATATTGATATTCATCACAATGAAGAATATTTGTCATTCACTACATTCTTATTATTCACATTTTCTCTCATTCAACAATATTACATTGTCACTTTCCATTCGAAATTTTTATTTCATAATTTTTAATCATTAAAGTTATTAATAATATTTATTTTCTCAAGAAAATTAGGTAACTAAGAAAATTTAAAACTAAAATGACCAGTATAATCTCACACGTATTTAGCATATTTAAAATGATTACATTAATATTATATTTATTTCCATATTATTGATCAAATTAATCATATGTTTAATATATTTTTCTTGGCCACACACGACTGAAATAAAGAGAGATCCATCTTAAATCTGAATCTATCAAGCACAAAGAGGGATTAAACCTCTAGAGGTGAAAACCTCTCCTCAAGGCTTTCACTCAAAAAATGGGTCTACATGTGGAGAGATTGCATCCCTCTCAACACTTGATAGATCTAGAATTAAGATGGATTATATTTGGATTTACGATGGATCTAGACTAGTTATATAAAAAACAATTATTATAATATACAACACAATATTAGTTTTTTACATCTAACGTGAAACCAAAAAATAAACCAATTAATGTATCACACTGTCCATAGCTACATAATCAACCCTTCGGGTTATGAACAGACGATTCATTGCGATTTCATTTCACTAACATTTGAGCTTACTACCAATGTTCTCGTCCACATAGATTAGAAAAAATCCATGTAGTGTAAACTCACAACCACGTTGGCATACATATGCACATATCACATGCAATGTGGAATAAATAAATAATAATAAATGCACATAAGTTTTAGTAAGTATATATTTTGTTATGGTCTAATCTTACTCCTTGATCAGTTACATGGAAAGACGCAAGAAATAAAGTTATAATAAATTTGGTGTGCTGTATTTTTCTTTTAGGTCACATATTGACCAAGTCTACCCATCAAAATATTTTTGGAAACCCACTAGATTTTCTTCATCCTCATCATATTTGGACACATCTACTTTCAAGTATTTAAAGGTATTTCAAAATTCTAATGTGTGATATATATGTATGAAACAACTAGAACATGACAAATCAACGAGATTTTTCAAACAATATACATGGTCTTTGCTATCACAATTTAGAATATAGTAGGCATGAATAGTAATTTCCCATGCAAAGTATTCATGCCAGGAATTAGAACTTCACATTATTTTCTTCATTATAGTTGCAACCACTAACAGAGCATATTAATGAATATTGTCATTCTTGTCCCAAAATTAAAACAACACATGTTTTATTTGAAGTCAAAAAGCATGAACAATATAAAAGGTTTTATTTGAACAAAGAACCACATATAGAGTACGTGGCCTACCCAAACCCTCGATTTCTCAAACCCAAACTAGTAGGTTGATTTATTACACCCGAATAATATTGGAATTCTCATAAATCAATAACCAATATACTTATATTTTCATATATTTTGTAGGGCATGCATATCATTTTATGTTTGATTTTTTCCTATGCATTTGTCATTTTCAAAATAGCTACAAAATCATTTTCCAAAAGTATTTACTTATTTTTCTTTGATTTGATGGATTGCAAGAACCCAGTGGCAGATACAGTGGGAGATATGTTGGAGGAATAAGCATACTCAATTGAAAAAACCAGTTAAAGGTAATGATAAATTTCCATGATATTTCAGAAGTAATTTTCACCCTCTCCAGATTAGAATGGAACCCGACAAGGTTATCCATTACATAGCCGATTCAAATTTGTTTTCATCGCTAGTGCTCATCATGTTAGTTATATTTGAGTATTTTTATTTGGAATGACCATAATCAAACCCTCAACGGTGAAATTTGTTGTCATGTCAGTTTTAATTTGGAACCCTCTTTTAATTTTGATCCAGAAGGATGAGAACTCTAAGAAAGATATAAATTGAGTCTCAAAATCGAGTACCAATATCAATACTGGTAGAATATGAGACAATATTTTCCTTGATGGTTGAAGGTCACATATTTTATAGAGGATATGACACAGTCGTAACCATGGGTCTTGCACTTAATAATAAAAAAACAACACATAAATAGAAAATCACACAATATCAACTGCACATAAAATTTCATGAAGTAATTCATAATAAAATCAAATATTTACAAGATGATTCTTGCCCTACTCATTGGCCTCTCATTATTCACACTAAAAACTTACACACTTACACGCATACATGCCTCATGGGCTCACCAAGATTTATACAAGTGGATTAGAACCCAAATAGGTTCTAGATCCCTATCTCTCGTAATCCATAAAAGATCTCATCTAATTCCTTATCCATAGATAAGAGATAACTAATCCAAAACTCTCTCAAACCTTCTAAAATACTCTTGAACCTTATCCTGCTTATAATAATTGTCATTCTCTCCTAAAACTAGAAAAAAATACATTAACTAACTATATCACAAATTTGTAAACTAACTCTCTTACTAAAAAATTGACCTAGTTTATATGAACATGCATCAAAATCCGCAGGTAAAATAAAGCATGGTCTCCTGACCATAAATCTTCATAATATGATAAAAATCCTCCTGGATCCAAAAATTTAGGCTATCAGTGATCATGCATTCTATTATGTTGTTGATGTTCTATGGTTATCCTTTTCTATCTTCTAGGCTTCCAAAATTTATGCTGCAACTCTCCTCTTGCTTTTATGATGCATAATTTCTCAATTAAATGTGTCATGTTCTCTATTTGTCTCATCCCACAATATCTCTACTTGTGTACTTTCCCCGTTAGTCTCCTTAATTCTTCAATTTCAATATCCAATCTAGTTTTAGATTGAATTTTATTGGTACTATCTTTGAATATTAATTAATCATCATTAAATTGTAGATCACATTCAGGCTCCACACTTTCATTAACTGAACATTTTTCTTCTGCAACTTGCATATATTTAGGTCACATGAACATCTTGATCTCTTTAGTTTTGATATCTAACTTATCTTCTAGTTGGTGCGCATTAATATTTATTTGTTGAACTTTCTTGTTAGTCTCTATGATTTCGCTACGCTAGATTTGTTGATTTGAAGGCCTTCTTAGTACACCATAATTTCCTTTACATCATACTATACCTTCAATTTTTCCAGCCATTCTTCTAGGGACTTTAGTTCTGATGCAATATTTCTCATGTTGAAATTTGATCCATTTATTTGATGATCATTTTCCATTTCTTTAGCAAATTCTATTATTTATCCATTTTTAGCATCCTTACGCTTCATTTATTCATCATTACTGCACATAAATTCAACATCACCAACATATCCTACATCCACACACCAATTGTTAGATTTAAAAAATATAAGGCTCAAAAAATTATGTTCTCTTCAAGTCTTCATGTTAAACATCCAAAAATTTTATAGCGCGATCTGTGGGAATCGAACCCACACTCACATCATCATCATCATCACCAAGAAATGATCCTTTCTTTAGTTCACAAATGCATATATTCATCTAGAGCTTCCAAGATTCCCTTAACAAGACTTTTATCTTTTGTTTTTGTCATAACTGCCTGATTTTCCATTTAATTGTTCTCTTTATTACCCAACAATGTCTTTGATTTTGTAGTAGCTCCATTAATACGTCAAGTTGTGCCTTTAATTCACCGATCTCCTTATCAATTTATTCATCACTTATGCAAACTGTTATGGCATCATTATGGCCTTTTTCTGAATTCTGCAAATGACTACCCATAGTCATCCTCATCTCCTTTCATGAGCTTCAGCTGGTTCACTGTAACTTGCAATTGAATCACTTTAACAAGTTATCTCCTCTGAACTTGGCCAATGGTTCACAACACTTGAACCTTCTTTATTTCTTCTCGGGTTGCAACAATTGCAATATCACTTCAAATTATATTGATAATATTTTTGGGTATCGGGCTTCGCCGATCATGCACCCATTAAATTCAATGACTCAAAATTAATGCACTTTTTACTTGAATTATGAATCTTTAACTCCTGACTTCTAATTTGGGATCATCTCTTTAATGGACCTTGGGTGTAGGGTATAACTAAAAATGCACCCAAGTTAACAAATTCAAATGACTTTTATGAATTCAACTTTACAATTTTACTTCGAGAGACTTTTGACCATTTCCACTTCACTTGGAAAACTTATTTTTATAGACCTTAAATTTTAATAGAACTATAATAGAATATAATATCATATTTTTAATATAATATTATGATATCTATTGTCACGGACTATCTAATGGACTATCTACAACAGATTACAGATCATCGTTCATATTAACACTCTCTTTCCAAACACTATGTTTCCAAACAAGACCAATGTCAGTAAATCTTTCCAAATAAAAAATACTCTAACATCATAAACATGCATGAAAACTATAATTCAACCAAAATATTCCTCACAGTAAATCACTCCTATTTTCATACATACGTTACCAAGTGGTCATTGTATGATTGTATGGGTCTTTTTGAAATTTGTAGTGTAGTTTGTATTTATTTATCATTTGTAAGATGTAGTGATTACGATGTTGCAAATGGTTCTTGTATAACACTAATGACATACATCGTATGTCAACAATAGGAAAAAATGAAAAACCCCAACTGTTTCATTTCAGATCCAACCAGTAGATGGTGTAAGCATATGTAGGGTAATATTCATAATATTTTTCTAGATGTAGCCAAAAAAAATTTCCTTTAAAGAATATAGTCTCCTTTGGTGGTGTTACATCACCATATGTAAGCTCTGTCCTCTTTAAAACCATGTCAACATTGCTACAAATAACAAAATGTAAATCCATTTTTTTAGAAATATGTTTCAGCTATACCCATTCATATTTCCATGGACTACATTTTTCCAACAAAGAGAAGAACCCCCACTCCCCAAGAGTAAGAACTCCAGGATTTATAGACATCTTTGAAAAAGGTTGATATTGAAACAATTTTTTTATGCAAATAACTTCTAGGTGCGCTGAAAAAAATCATTGATGCCACTCTACATTGAATTATGCATTAAGAATGAAGAAAATTAAATAGTGTGGCAGAAAAATGACCTCTATAGTTAACGTAGGATTCTATGTGGCACTCATCGGGAAAACGAACTAGGAAATAAATAAATAAAAGCTCTTTGTAACCGCATCGATTAAAACTAGTGAGGAAAAGCGATTTTTGCAATAGAAGAAACCATTGTCTACAAATCAACTCTAATCTCATAAATATCGATAAATAAATTCAATGAAACACAATCTCGATTATCTCAAACGAGAGAAATTTCTAGATATTCAGATCCATAATATAAGAAACAACTTTCCCTAGGAACAATAGAAAAACTACCTTTTCCATTGCAAACAAAAAACAAAGAACATATGAATCATAATGGCTACAACATTCATTCATTACGTATGTCAACAAATCGTACCAAATTTCTCCCATACATTGTGTATAGAGGAACTAAACTTTTTCTTCTTCATTGAAAATATCGGGAAAATAAAACATTGCACACTGAGTAAACATTTCACAAGAAGAGAACAATGCTAAACAAAAAAACTAAACATGGAGTAGTGATGCAATTAACTAATTGCAGCAAAACCAACATCAACCTCCTAAAAATTTTACACTTGTAAATATTTCAAAAGGCAATTTCAATTGCTAAATATTCATCAAACAAAAATATAAACATTTCCACAAACATTTTCTATGGTCACAGAATGAAAAATGTGAAGATCTACGGATATCTAATCACTGCAACAATATATGGCTAGATTTTAAGTAAAAACATGGAGAAAAATTACATCTCTACATCAAATACAATGCAACATTTTCAAAGGTGGTCACGATTCGTGTATTCCAAATGATTATTTTAGCAATAATTCAATTTCTAATTTTTTAATACCAATTTAATAGCAATTAATTTTATTCTAGTTCAATTTCAATTGCTTCAATTCTATTTCTATCATTCCAATAGGAAAACAATTTTTATGAAATTGATAAAAAATTAAAGTTTTTTTTTTGCCTCCAATAAAAATTCAAATCTCAACACAATATAATTTTCAGAATACAATTTCCATTACAATAATTTTAATAACAAACGAAATATGGGCCGCACGAACGTGCACAAGGCACCCGTGCAGTCACAACTTAGAAAATTTGATACGGCCTCCCTCAAAAGAAACGACCCGACCCGAACGCGTTTCATTGGGCTAGCGCCCTCACAAGGCGCGACACGGTGTGCGCAACCAAATGAAGGCACAAGGAAGCAAACATAAAACTAGATACACAAACGTGCACAAGACATGTAAACGTTCACAATTTAATAATAATAGAAACACTATTTTATCTAAAACACATAAATGAGATTAATATTTTTGGTTTTTTTTTTTAAATAACTATTAAAAAAAATATAATGAAATAATTTACGTCATAACAAATATTTCGAACACAAACATTGAATATTAAAAAAAAAAATTAAATATCAAACTACAATACAAATAAAAAAATATGTTTTCCACATTAAATATTTTATTTGATCTATGTATTACTTTCAATGAAATGAAACATATTCATTCTATCCTAGTGTGGTAATCATTACAATGCTATCCAAAAAAAACTAACGAATCAATACTATTTACCCATCAGAACACTAAAAAAAGCCAACGAAATAATACCATAATCTATAGGGATCATGAACACAAGCAATTAAATTTCAACCAAAAAGATGAAAATTGTAAACCTAATGTTTAACCCCTTCAATAAATATTATTAACCTAAATTATTAACAGATTCTATTGAAAACCAAAATATAAAACCATTGCATTGAAACAATGACCTTAACAAACCACATTGATAACTACATTAATAACTATGGATGCACACACATCGATGAATCCATTTAAACAATGTCAATTTAGTTCATGTATATTTGAACAACCACATTGATAATATGTGACAGATTTTAACAAAATTCACTTATTAAAATTCATGTAGAATTCAAAGACTCTTTTCCTCATTAAAATTCAAATAATCTTTCCCTCAATGACTTTGTTGGAGCACAAACTCAACTTTAATGTAATTTGCAACATCAAATAAATATAACAAAAATTATGTTTACATGTTTTTTTGGTTGGTCTTCAATTTTTATTTTATTATTTAATATTAAATCTATATTGACTTCATATATATATAGATAATTCAATTAAATCAAATTTTATTTCATTATTTAATAGAAAATCCATATTGACTATATATATATATAATCTATATTGACTTTATTCTTATATATATTATTCAATTTAATTCAATCAAAAAATATATATTATTGATCTTAATGAAACCTAAAACAAATATTTTTATTTCTCTAATTCTTTTTTATTAATATTTTTCTAATCCATATAATTTTCAATATCTTGTTTACTATTATTACAAATGATCATTAAAATATATATTTTTATTGTGACACTTGCATTTAATGATAACTAGTTGTTAACTAGTTAAATGACATTTTATTGTTTGTTTATGGAAAATACTGGAAAAATTAATGTTTTGCTGGAAAAGTTAGTTTATTTATTGTTACTTGTAAATAATAAAATTAGTTATGAAAAGTGATTCTATAAAAAGTAAAAAGGATGATGGTAAATGTTTTCTAAGAACTGAAAGGTGGTTGGACAGTTGTGAACAGTTACCTGCTCCTCTGTGGACAAGAGACTCATCCCAGTCAAGAGTGGGAGTTCTGTTAATGGACTAAGGAGAGAGTGGAGATTTTCCTGAGCTGGTAGAGAGCAGTAGAAATAACTCAACAATCCTGATTAAATTTCTAGTATCGACTAGACTAGAAGCCTTGAGGTCACAACATAAAATTCCACTATCAACCCGTACATTTCAGGAGTGGAGCACGGGTGCAAGAGGAGGATGTAATTGCCTATCTTTATGGTTGGGAGGACCACAACTAGAAACTGCATAATTAGATAAGTATCTGTGCAATCTCTATGAATTAAGCATTGCAATACTTTTACTCTATGTATGCACAGGTGTTTATATGCTAATAGTAATTATATGATTAATAAGAGTTGGGAAAGAATGATGCTAATATTTATTATTAATACCTCATTATGTATTTCAAAAGACATGTATGAGTGTTGTAATTATGTGCAGAACTTTCATTGTATTTAAAGTTTAGTATTTTTTATTATGTCAAGAAAGATGTGGAATATCTAAGTTCAAATTTATACAAAGAGGGTTGTCTACTATAGGAAACTAGGAAACAAGATTTCAGTTATATATATATATATATATATATATATATATATATATATATATATATATATATATATATATACAAGAACCTCTTATACAGTAAACAATATTAAAGTTATTTGAATTAATTGTAAAGCTGTGTAAATCAAAGAAATTATATTTATATCCTGTAAAGGTGAAAAACACATATACATGTTGTATGAAATTTATTATTGACAAAACAATAGAGTGGACTATCAGTTGAGGGTACAGGGTGAAACCCTAACCTAGGACGCATTGTCCCACAATCGTAGCTATACATGGACAAATACGTGAGGTGGTCCGATCACCAAATAACTAATAAATTTCTTAACAAAAATAAGCTACAAGTATCAATCTAGAAACAACAAAACTGGAAATTAGAGTTACAGTACCGACATCAATAGATGAATTATATTTACAACCAGAGACCAAGAATTAACTATGGAAATATGCGTTAGAGATCAGAGATAAACATATAACATATACAGACTTCTGGGTGTGAAGACTAAACTTTGAGATAAGTAATGCAAAGAGCTACAATACGTTTGTATATAAACCAAAAAGAAAGAACTGTAATTCAGACAGTAGAAAAATAATACGACAGAACAGCCCTTCAAAGGGAATTCATTTTTCTAAACTGTAGAAAAGAACCAATACATATATGCTTTGAAAATTTACTTTACCAAAAATTGAAGAAGATTACTATATATCAACTGCAAGCTCTTAACCATGGCCTGAAAGATATGACCCGAGAAATATTTTACATATCATTACAAGAAGAGTAACAAGAATAGTTTTTAAATGGAAATTATCGATGCTAGCTTGAATGATATTACATTAATTAAACATGGGTAGAATATGTCTCTTTAAATTGCAAATATGCCAGAAGAGGGATAACTTGGTCACTGTGAAAAATCTATTCGAAATTCTTGGAAAGTGCCGAGTAGATTAGTTGGGAAACAGATTTTCCTTTAGGGATAATCAGAATTCATTGCAGAAGTTAATTCCCTTTTGGAAAAGGTACCTACCTGCAAATAAAGAAAACATCGAAAAAAATTGTGAGGTAAACAAGAACCAAACTAAAAAAATGTGAAGGCAATTTGAAGACAGAAGAATTAATGCACCATGGAACTGGGTATACCTGTTGATGTAGGGGCATTAGAGACTAGCCAGCAATGTAGGAGGTTTTGTCCACATGTTGTGGCTAGGAGGGATCAAAATCATTTGAGTTTGTAATAGCAAGGTGTCAATACCTTAGCTCCCTGTTGCATTTAGATTAGTTAGAGTCAAAATAAGTCAAATAGTTTAGTTCAGTCCATCTGTCATGTTTAGCTATTCGAATAATGCAATTAAGTTTTGTTAGAAGATAAACGGTCCTCACCGAGGAACCAAAGAGACACGTTGTAATGCATATAAATTGTATCCCCTGGATGTATTGGAGGAGGAGATTTCCACAGTGAACTTGCGTGTTAAGCAATTTCGTCTGGTTGAATAAATTTCAGTGCTCATTGATTATCAAATTGTCTTGAATTGATATTAGTGAGGAATTTGTTTAATTGTGAGGAAATTGAACATTGTTCTGTGTATAATTGTTGAATAGAGTTGTTTTATAATCTCTACATCTCTCTGTCTATTGTTCTCTCTTAAATTGTCTGAACAATTGAAAAATCCCACTCGCAGAAGAGGTCTGTGTATGATCGTGGTCGTCGAACTCTGTTATGAGGTAGTGAAGGCTCCACTTACGAAGGAATGGTTCGATTGGTTGTGAACTGAGAGTGTGGTCCAAGTTTCAAACCTGATTTGGTGAACCGAAGTGAATATAAAGGAATGGCGTAACCCTGGTTTAGCCCTTGGTCAATCACTGTTCAAAAACTGAAGCAGGTTTGATCGCACCGCCTTTGCGGGATAAGTTATATTTCAAAATTTTGAGCGATCCCATAGACTGGTTGACACATGGCCTTAAGCAGTCTAGAAAACCACTCTCATCGTGTGCTAACGATCAACGGTTAAGTCAGCGCGATATCCGCGTACGTCCTCCAATCTGGAGGTCGTCCATCGAACGATGATCACACGCAAAAGATCACAGGAGATAACTTAAGGTATGGACACTTATTTTGTTGAATCCACATCGTGTAGGTGTGGGCCCGAGGCCTAAGGCACATTAAGTGTTCCATTGGTGATGTAGTCAGGTTATTCACATAAACCCCGAAGTATTTAACCCTTATCATAAGGTTTTGGGCAGGGATACTTGTTTGGTTGTCGACCTTAATATAATTAAATCTCAAAGTTGGTGTCGATTCTATATTGGAGATATTGCGGTGTTATAAGGTTTGACATATTTAAATTTTCCCCAGTTTGCTTAATGTATTTATTTGTCAATTTCTATGAAATTGATAAACAAAATTATAGAGAACTTGAGTAAGACTACGTGGAATGAACAGAGTTAATTCACGAGAAAATTTTGACAGAGCTCCAATAGAGACTAGCTCTCCTTGTGGGGCCCGAGTTCAAATTTGTTGTTGTCACCTGTAGAAGGTAGTCTATGTGGATCATCCAAACCCGAAGCTGGATGTTACAAGTGACTTTGAAAATTTAAAAAGAAAAGTTATCACAGGAAATTGCAAATGTAAATCACAAAGTAAAATGAAAATCGCTACATGCAATTCATTGTTACCTGAGCTATGTTGAAAAGAATCTGTCAAGAAATGGCGCTGGAGAAATTAGATGGTGGCACTGGAAGTGGAGTTCTTGCCAGAGGTTAGAGAAAAATGAAGCAATGGCACCGAAAAATTACATTCGAAGAACTTTCTTCCACTACAAACCAAAGGTCGATAGCCATCGAGAAAATTTAACAATATCGGAGATAGAACCTTATGGAAACAAAGCCTACCCCCCAAAAGAACCAAGTTGATAATCTCTTGCAAAGCTAGGGTAAGAAGCCAGAAAATAAGAGTCGAGTGAAATGAGAGGTGCTCATAGGGTTTAGCAAGGTTAACCCATACTTCTCACTAGAGAAACGATCAGTGGATCCCCAAGTGAATGAATGGTGTTGATTAGGGTATATGGCCTTGAATCCTACACCAAATCTATGCATAATAACCCATCTTTCGAGGGAGGTACGTGGAAGAATCGATAATATTAAATTTCCATGACATTTTAGAACAAAGAAAAACGTATGATTCACAATGCCGAGAAGCTTCGTTCATAAATACCATGATACGATATGTCATTAAGATCATCATGTTCTTAAATACTAAGGCTATTACCATATATGCGATGTTTTCAACATGAGGAATATAGTTTTGGTTAATATATAAGTGATGTTCAACTTTAGGATCATATTTTTCAAATTCATATGGGATTTAATACGTTGGTTCATGTTTATTTTAAGTTTCCTTTAATATGGAACCTTTAATTTTTATGGTAATGACCTTTTGTAAAGGTTTTATTTTTGGGTATGGTAAAGAATTGTTTTAATATGGAGTAAAAATGAATTCTTTTTATGAGTGTTACAAGTGGTATCAGAGCAGTGTTCATATGCTAGGACCCTAAGGGTCAACTAATGATTTAAGATGTGTGTATACTGATGCACAAAAAATAAGTATTACAGGAAAGATCATGAGAAGGGGATCAATGCAATAACCACCCCAGAACACCGTTGAACCCCAAACACAACCAGTAATGATCCCTAAGATGTGGATTCAATTGAGTGTCGATCAACAATAGCAAACAACTAGATTGTTGGAGGAACAACGACATAAAACCAACATACGGTTGAATACAGTACAAAAACTACATGAAGAAATGGTGTGAGTTTGAAGTGATAACAAACACTTGATGCAAGATCAAGAAAAGATACTCAAGGGCCTGTCAGACAAGCAAAATTAGGGAATGGAACACCCCAGTGCTGATAGGGACATGAAAGAAGGTGATGAGCAACAAACAAGGGACCACAAAACTGACGAAGTGGAAAGAAGTCCATCCTGACAAAGAAAAAAAAAAACGATAATAAAGCAGAATCTAGGAATTTGTCAGATCAACAAGAAGTTAAGAAGCAAAAAGTGGAGCTTCAGGGGAGTTTCGAAAAATAAAACCACCAACATTTGATGGTGAAGTTGAGGAAGTGGAAGAATCTTGGTTGATAAATGTGAACCAATATTTTCAGGTGTACAAGTACAATAGCAACCTAATGGCCATATTGGCCATATATTAGTTAAGAGAGAAAGCCACTATGTGGTGGGAAGAAGTAAATAATGTTCACATCATTGAGCACCAATATGTTATCTGGGAATCGTTCCAGCAATAATTTAAAAAACAGTATTTAACAGAACCTTTCTACGATGAGAAATCTAAAGAAGTTCATGACTTAAAGTTGGGACAAATGACTATGGACGAGTATATCACCAAGTTCACCTCCCTGCTAAGATATGTCCCATACCTCTGAGATGAAAATGCTAAGTTACAAATATTTCTGAGTAGCTTGCCAACACATATGAAGGAGCGAATTGAATTTGTAAATCCCAAAACCATGGATGAAGCCATTCGTAAGGCACAAATGTGCTATTAGTAGTCCAAGGAAAAAGGGGAGGTTGGAAAAATTTGACAGCCAAGGAAAGGACAGAAAAACAGCTCAAACTTCAAATATGCCAAAAATAATAACTTTAAGAATTTTTCACAAAACTCTGTGAGTAAGCAGTTTTGTAGAAATCATCAAAGAACTCACTGGCCAATTGAAGAAAGGCCTACAAAGGCATCTATCAAGCCTGAGCAAGGGCAAGTGATCAAACCACCCCTGCAGTGTTGGGGGTGTGGTGAAGCACATTATTACAAAAATTTCCCACAACGAGTGAGAACTGAGACAATTGCAAATGTACGGGAGGCTTCTACTATAGAAGATGTGGCTCAAAATATACCTTGTATCAACACCATGTTGGAGGATTGATAGGCATATTATCAACCAACAATGATAGAGTTGGAAGGTAAATTACTGTCTCAAACTATTTCTATTTTGGTAGACCCAGGTAAAATTCTAAGTTATGTTAATCCCAAAATAGTTGAAATTTGTAAATTGAAAGGGCAGAAATTCAAAAACCCTTAGCTGGTATAGCTAGCCACAAGAGAAAAAAGAAAGGTACCTACCAAGATTCCAAACTGTACATTAGAAATTGTAGAAAATCATTTAAATGTGGACCTAAACATACTTCCATTAGGGTCCTATGATGTTTTGTTGGGCATGGATTGGCTAGAAAAACATTGGACCTTAGTGGACTACAAAGAAAGGATTATCTATTACAAAATTCAATATGGTACATGCAAAGAGATTCAAGGAATCAAGAAACCCCTATAGCTATGTCCTATTACAACATTTCATATGAATAAGTGTATGAGGAAGGGATGTCAGATTTATTCCATGCATGTAGAATATGCCAATTCCAAGGAAAATTTACCTACGATGGAAAGCATACAAGTGGTACAAGATTTCATGGATGTTTTTCTAGAAAATACCCCTGGATTACCACCAAGGTGAGACATTGATTTCACCATAGAATTAATGCCAGGAGCATCACTTGTGTCAAGCGCTCCTTACAGAATGAGTGTTCCAAAATTAACTGAATTAAAAATGTGAATACATGAATTGTTGGACAAAGGTTATATTCATCCAAGTGTGCCCCTATGGGGAGCACCAGTGTTTTTCGTTAAGAAGAAGGATGGAACCATGTGAATGTGCATGGAATATAGAAATCTTAATAGTTTAAGAGTAAAAAATAAATATCCTCTACCAAGGATTGATGATCTGTTCGATCAGGTGAAGGGGGGCATAGTATTTTCAAAGATATATTTAAGATATGGATATCACCAAATCCGAATCAAAGATGAAGACATTTACAAGACTGATTTCCATACCAGGTATGGGCATCATGAATTTGTGGTGTTACCCTTTGGGTTAACAAATGCACCAACAACCTTTATGAGGTTAATGCATCATATATTCCATCCATTCCTAGATAATTGTGTACTTATATTCATAGATGAAATTTTAATCTATTCTAAAAACCAGGAAGAACATAAAGAACATTTAAGGATTGTGCTAGAAATGTTAATAAAACACCAGTTTTACGCTAAGTTCAGCAAGTGTGATTTCTTCAAAACAGAAATCCAGTACTTAGGCCATTTCATTTCAGCATAAGGGATTGTTGAGAGTGCAAGCTTCTATGATCCATAACATTTTAATAATAAATCTTCTGGGGAATAACATAATAAATTTAGGAATCGACACGTTTCAAATTACCAACCGTAGTTCATCATCAGGATAATGAATCACGACTAATCTGACTTTCACATTTATAACAGGAAGAGAGAAGCAACGGTCAAAATCCAACAGTAAAAAATAAGAATAAAAATATAAAATAAACCAAAAATATAACCAACCCATCCTTAAAAATTATAAATGTTAAAACGGTTAGGAATAAAAAGAAAAAAAGAAAAAAAATAATTAACCTATCCTTAAAAATTATGAAGCAACCATGAACAAGACCCAAGTCAAAAGAAAACGAAAAACTAAAAATATCACCTTTCCAAAGAAATAAGATAAACAATATTTTAAACTTAAATTAAATCATTAAGTCAAAAGTCACTAAAATAAAATAAAAATTTTAAAAATAAATAAAAATAAATAAATAAATAAAAATAAAATAAATGATTTAATCAATAAATTCATAAATTCATAAACAAATGAAAGAATAAATAAATAAATAGAATTGATAACTAAAATTAAAATACAATAATTTTTTTATTTTTATTTTTATTTTTTTTTATTTTTTATTTTTTTTTTATAATAAATAACTAAATAAGTTAATCTTAAAAAAAAGGCGATTTAATCAAAAAATTAATAAATTCATAAACAAATACAAGAATAAATAAAAAAATAGAATTAAAAACTAAAACTAAAATACAATAAATTATTTTTCTTTCTATTTATTTAATTAAAAAAAAAAAACACGGAAGGACCACCTACAAGGAGTGAAGAGATGGAATCCAACAAATGCTAACTTTCCATCTGTCATCCTTGTTCAACGAACGAGGTGTCTTCTCAATCTCAGTCACCTCCCTAAATTTTCGGTGATGGAAATGGTCAACCCTAGCAAGGACTCTAGCGTCTTCCATACAGATGTGATGCTTTGTCTTCTCTGCATGCTCAGCAAGCGTTGAGGACTTGGTTCTACCATGCCTAATATCTGTAGAATGCTCCTAGATCCTTTTATTAATTGATCGACCAGTTTCACCAATTTAGGGAATCCCACAAGAGCACGGGATGAAATAAACACCTTTCATGCTTTTTGGGTCCAACGGGTCCTTAACCAATTTAATGGAGCCCCTAATGGTGTTTAAAGGTTTAAAGGACGTTGATATCTTATGCTTCCTTAAAATCTGAGAGATCTTGTCAATAGTACCTTGAATAAAAGGTGAATGAACCCTACCAACAATATCATCAAATATCTTTCTATGTTTAGGAATTTTTCTTGCATTCATGAAAGCCCTCAAACCCTGACTCATGCTATAAATGTGAAATTCATATCAGCCATGATTCATTATCCTGATGATGAACTACAGTTGGTAGTTCGAAACGCGTCGGTTCCTAAATTTCTTATGCGATTTCTCGGAAGATTTATTATTAAAATAAGGAATTGTTGTTGATCCAGAGAAAATCAAGACAATCATGGAATTGAAAGTACCTAAGAATCTGGTAGATATCTATTCCTTTATGGGATTAGCTGGGTACTATCAGAGATTTATTGAGGAATTTTCCACAATTTCTTTTCCCATTACCTCCTTGTAGAGAAAAGGAAAAGTCTTTAAGTGGACTGTTGAGGGCTAGAACAATTTTGGGAGGTTGAAACAATTATTGACCACTGCACCAGTGTTGATGGTAGCTAACCTTAACAAAGAATTTGAAGTTTGTATAGACGCTAGTAAAGAGGGTGTTGGGGCAGTTTTATCTTAGGAAGGAAATGTAGTTGCATATGAGTCAAGAAAGTTGAAGGAACATGATAAAAGGTACTCAGCCTATGATCTAGAATTAATAGTAGTAGTACATGCGCTTCAGGTATGGAGACACTACTTGATCGGTAAAAGGTTTGTGTTAAAGACAGATCAAAGCAGCTTGACTAGTTATTTCAAACAAGATGATTTAAGCTCCCCACATGCAAGATGGAATGCATTTCTAAGGGAGTTTGATATGGACATCCAACACGTGAAAGGTAAAGAAAAATGTGTGGCTGATGCTTTAAGTAGAAAGCTGCATTGTGTTTATGAGCTTTACTACAATCATCTTGAATGTAAATTCTTAGATCAAGTAAAAGAAGAAGCACATAAAGATCTAGAATGTCAATTCCTATGGGAGAAAATGAAAGAGACTAGAAATCAAGGAAGTACTTCTGAATATGAAGTCAGTAAAGATCAGATGCTAACATTTAGAGGAAAGGTATATGTACCAAACCGTGTGGACCTTAGGGAGCAAATCATGGATGAATACCATCATAGTAATTATGCAAGTCACCCAGGATACCAGAAAAAGTTAACTGACATTAGAAAAGTATATTTCTGGCTTGGTATGCATAAAAATATTGCTGAATATTTAAATAAATGTTTGGAGTGTCAACAGGTCAAGGTGGAACACCGACATCTCGTAGGATTGTTGCAACCCATATCGATACCTGAATGGAAGTGGGAGGTCATGTCCCTAGACTTCATTACCAATTTACCATGGTAAAAGAGGCACAATAACTCCATCATGGTAGTAGTTTAAATATTGAGTAAATATGCACATTTTATACCTGTACGGTCTACTTACAAGATAGTAAAGGTAGCAGATATTTTCAGGAGAGAAAAATTCAAACTGCATGACATTCGAAAAACTATTATTTCGGGAAAAGATGTTAAGTTTACTTCTGCATTTTGGAAAAATATGTTTACAGGTCTGGGGACCCAAATAAACTTTAGCACTACTTATCATCCCCAGATAGATGGTCAAACAGAGCATGTAAACCAAGTTTTGGGAGACATGTTGCGCATGTACAGGACGCAGCAGCCAACCAAATGGGAAGACTACTTTCATTTGGTTAAACTTGCTTACAAAAATGGTTATTAGGAGTCCCTAAAGATGAGTCCTTTCGAGGCCCTGTATGGCAGGCAGTGTCGCACACCCATAAATTGGAGAAGCCCTAAAACAAAAGTAATGTTGCAACCAAAAATGTTGGATGAAATGGAATCATATGTAAAGAAGATAAGAAAAATTTGAAGGTTGCATAAGATTGGAAGAATATCTATGCAGATAAGAAGAGAAATTATCAGGAATTTGATATGGGAGATCATGTGTATGTGAGGATCAAACCCAAGAAGAGTACCTTGCAGTGGACCTATTGTGCCAAGTTGGCTCCCAAGTCTTGTGGACCCTTCAAAATTTTGGAAAGGGTAGGACCTGTGGCCTATCGGCTGGCTTTACCCATTCACATCCGAGTACACAATGTGTTTCATGTGTCCCTGTTGAAGCATTATGTGCATGAGTCGAAGCACATAATTCATTGGCAGAATATACAAGTAGAGCCAGAAGACGAGTTTCTTGTCGAGCCACAACACATACTTGACCAGAGAGAAATTATGCTTCAGAAGCGAGTCATCACCCAGGTTAAAGTGTAGTGGAAGCACTTTGGCAGATGAGGCTACATGGGAGGAGAAAGGATCTGTGCATGAGGCTTACCTAGAGCTCTTCTCTAAGCTATAGTGAAAAATAGAGGATGGTGTTACTTCCAGGGGGTAAGTTGTAACAGCTACATTTAATGATAACTAGTTGTTAACTAGTTAAATGACATTTTATTATTTAATTAAGGAAAGCTGGGACAATTAATGTTTTGATGGAAAAGTTATTTTCTTTATTGTTAATTGTGAATAATAAAATTAGTTATGGAAAGTGATTCCATAAAAGTAAAAAGGTTTATGGTAAATTTTTTCCAAGAACTGAAAGGTGGTTGGGAAATTTGGAATAGTTACCTACTCCTCTAGGGATAAGAGACTCATCCCAATGAAGAGTGGGGGTTTTTTTCATGGACTAAAGAGGGAGTCGAGATTTTCCTGAGCTGGTAGAGACCAGTGGAAATCACTCAGCAATCCTAATTAAATTTCTGGTACTTGTTGCGATCCTGTGCTTTGATAGATTCGCTTACCAAAAGACAAGGCAGCATCAGAACCAATCTTTAGAGTTCCAGCATCTAGTCCCCCTGTTCTCACAGAGAGATCTCTCAACTTGTTTGCAAAGGTATGTCTTGTTTTCTTTTATGTATGATTTTAGACTAGTTATTGAGTGCAACTGTTTGTTTTGTTTGTTTGTTTGGTTGAATTAGTACAGTAGAACATGAAAGTTCTAGGTAGTATAAACAGAAATAAGAAGTGTTAGATTCATTGGGCAATGGAGTCAAGAAGAAGTTTATGACAAAATAATCAATCGATATAGGATATCAAAGGGAAAATCTAACTTGGCCACATGATCCTTTAGTTTTTTGAATAAGATGGACATTAATGATTTGGAAAGAGAAAATGAATTCTCAACAAAGGGAACTTGAAAACATAATTTGAACAATAAAGAGGGATTTTACAGATAGGGCTAACCATGAATTCTACAAACCAACTTTAAAAAAATAATGACCTCAATACAACTTTTAAAATGAAATCTAAGATTCGGGAGCACATCCTATTTCCTCAAATATTTTATTTCAAAGGACTTAGAAAACATAAAATATTCAATGATAATTGCAGTCATAGAAGAGGGAACACCTAGAAACATCCATGATTAAAATTATAAATACCTTTAAAACAATTGTTCAAGAAGGGACGAAGGGTATGATCGGAACATACATCCTTGGCTAACTACAAACAATGGTACTTCAAAGGGAAACTTCAAAAACAACTTTCAAGTGGGAACACACAAGTAGGGAAAACAATAAATCATGCTAGAACCAACTATTTGAATTATTTGAGAAATAAACAAGCATGAGGAATAAAGAGAAAGATTAAAGACTCTAAAATACCTCAGCAGAAGAAAACATATAATAGTGAAGGATAAACAGGTCTAAGGTGCTTCCAGGAGTCATTTCTTAGCCTAAAATTTCCATCCTACTGTAGTAAGCATTTATGAAACATAATGAAAGAAAAAAAAAACACACACATAGTTCAGAATACATCACCAACAACCAAGCTCATGAATCCAATGATAGAGCCTTCCCAAGAACAAGCATGTCACACCACCATCAAGCTTCCAAAACTTCAATTTCTTCTTCAACTTCGAACAGAGTATGTATTATTTTAGAGAGTTTCAGTATTACAACTAGTGACCAACCAACCCTTTACAATGTGCTCCTCAAGGAGATTTTATAAGAAAATGAGGAGGTGGAAGAGTTCCTAGGGTTGAAGTGTAATTCATTCTACACTCAATGCAACTCCTAGCCTTGAAAACCATGCAAGGCATAAGGCAAGGAAGCATCGAATTACAACTCTGTTTGATCTACTCTGTTCCTGATTTTTAGGTTTAATGGGTAAAAAAGATTGACTTTAAGGCTCTTCTTATCTTTATAATAATTTCTACTGAGAGTTAGGATATTTTTTTTGCTTGTAATAATTGTTAAGCTATATTTGGCCTTAATGTTTTAGACTGAGATTTGATTTGGGTATTCCGTTGAGGCAGAGAGGTTGCATGGTGGCGATATAGTAGTTGGGGAATCAATTGGCCCTTGTGATGTGGCATTCGAGGCCTTCTGTGTTTGATTCTCTGTTTCATAAACCTAGTGATTTAGCTTTGGATCTTTGTTTAGGCTTGATTAAGCCATAATATTCATATTTGACATTGATACCCTTTCATAAATTGATTGCTGACTGTGTTTGCTGTTTGAAGGTGCGCAAAGGGTTTATTGGAATTTTTGCTCAAAAAAATGATAATGATGACTTATCGATTCCCTAAAAACATTTAATTATCCCTTTAAAACCCTTTAATATGTATCAAAAGGCTGTAAGGATCGTCATCCTTGGCCAATAATAATGTAATCATCTATGGGAGGATTTAACTTTAAATTCATCCAAACCTGCACGAAAACATACAAAAATTATTTAAATCATGCGAATTCATTGTTTAAACTGCTTAGGAGGGTTGGTGGATGTATTTCGGAATGATGTGGAGGAAGTGCTAATGCAAGCGATGGAGGAAAAATCATGGCAGAGTAGCTAACCAGGTCAATGGAAGTTTGGGTGCAGGGACGAATGTGGACCGTTGGATAAGAATAATCCACGGTGGAGATCGTCCTATGCAGTCACTTGGGAGAATAGATGGAGGGAAAACAAATGGGGGCAAGATATAACATGGGCCGTTCGATCTCAAAGATCAAAGGCCAAGATTAAATGTGAGAATGACAGGGGAAAGTTAGAGTGGAAACTGAAACGATGGTGAGATTAAAATGAGACCGTACGATCAAAACAATCAATGGTTGAGATTTAAAACTGAAAATATAATGTTGTGGAGAATAGTGGTAAGGCAGAAAACCAGAATGGTTTTCACGCAGCATTGGGGTGGTTTCAGATTTTTTCCCAAAAAATGTGATTCCATACAGTTGCCGACACCTGTCCCTTACAAAACCATCGAGTTCTCACTTTTTTTGGGCATTAAAATTTAGGTGCAAAAGTTTTGAGAAATGGAATGTCAGTCGTCGGATGAGAGGCTCTACGTCTAACAGCGAGGATAAAACACGATGAAGGGAAATTAGCGCGGGCAGAAAGGTAGGTGGGGTCAATGGCATTTTAGATCCTGACTGTTGGATCTTGGGAATAAATGGTCGAGATCTGTCGATGGGGAGAACTGAGAAGGGAGGGGTTCGAAGAGCGAGAGTAATGCAGACAGTCCGATCTAAAAATATCAATGGTGGACATTTGATCAGAGGGATCACATCGGCGGGAGGAAAGGGCAAAGAGGCGATGAAATGTGCTGATGCGATTGAGCATGGACCGTTCGATCTAAAAGACATCAATGGTCATGATTAAATCATCAAGTGCGATGGTGGAGGGCTATGGGCGAAGTGCGATAAGATCTTGGCCGTTGGTTCTTGTGGATTTCAATGGTCCAGATCAAATTGGCGGATCAGAGGAGAAGGGCTCATCGCATCAGAGTTTTTTAATTTGCGATGCGCGAATAAGCATTGGCCATCAGATCAGAGGGAAGATCAATGGCTGAGGTTTGATCAAAGGGATCGCATCAGAATTTTTTTTAAAGATGCAGAAGAGGAAGGACCCCTACGGACATACGATGTGATGACCCCTACGGACATACGATGTGATGAGCCAAGGATCGTTGATCTGCAGAAATCGACGGCCTAGATTTATTTCAAATCATTGCATCGGTGTTATGAAAAAAAAGAAAAATAAGGTTCTAGAAGAGGTTTTATGCTCTTTAGAACCCGATTGTAGGGCTCTGGGTCATATGCAGAAAAAGGGGCTGGGGTGGATGCCGAAAGGGGCTTAAGGCCTTAATAGAAAAATGAAGGTTTTTTTAGGGTTTAGATAATGAAGAAAAGTGTTTTTAAACCTTATGAAGGGATTTCACAAGGCTTAAAGAGGATTTTGGGATGGTTTAGAGGCTAAATGAAGGTATATTGACTATTAAAATGAAAGGGAAAAATGAGTGAAAGATGGATAATTGAGATGATGGAAAATGGAGTTTTAAGCAGTCTTTCTCTTGGTGAACAACAAGGTTTTTTAGGATAAAAGGGAAACAACAGTGAAGATTAACTTAAAGATTAATAATCATCATAAAAACTTAAAATGATGATAAATTTTCAAAGGGAACTATCTCTTGAAGTTTTGAAGACAAAGTCTAGCCACCATTGTGTATGACAGAATTTATAGGTGGCTAACAATGGCTCCACTTGGGGAAGATAGCTGGTTCTTTAGGTGTCTAGAACCTCAGCTGCAAATCTATGGTTTTCATTAAACCAGTGCCTTAATCCATTGGGTAGTTACCTTTCTTTTTCTTTTGGCTAACCTTTTCTCTAATTTGATGATCTCTGCAGCAATTTGAAACAATGGAATTCTATCAAAACAACATGTTTACCTACCCATTCCTACTGATCCTAACATTTTTTCTTCTTTCAGAGTGCATTTCGACTAGCAGACTCTCTTCAAAAACATTTTATTCTTTTGAAAAAACATAAAACTAATATATTCCTATTCTCATTTCTCCATGAACTTAGTTTAAACAGTTGAGTTCATAAGCTTCTCTACCTAACTACCATCTGTCAGGATTAGACTGTCCGACAGATTTTATTCTCTAAATTCTAAAACAAAAATTTAAAAACAGCTAAGCCAGGATTAAACAGTCTAACTTGTTGCTGATATATGGCATGAAAACAAGCTGCACATAGATTTTATTTGCAGAAAAAATAAAACAAATTTTTTGAAGGCTTAAGATCTGAAAAACTAAAACATCCTTCACTATCTCTTCAACTCTAATTTTGAATTTGTTTGAGTTGTCTTTTCTTTCTTTATAGTCCAAGTTTTGAGCATATTTGAACCAGTTCTTCATCAGTCTCATAGGTTTAGGATTTGGGCTTGTTTGAACCTATGTTTTTCTATCTAATCTACCTTACTGATAAGCCAAGATTATGTTGTTTGGCTGACCCAATTCACTAACCTATCAGCAGTAAATTGAAAAGCTAATTAGTCATGATTAAACTGTATGACTAACTAGAAGTGTTTTTTTAGGAGTGGCATTTGAGCCTGCACACTTTCAAATTTTGTTTCTCTTTTTTGGTATGGGGTTGTACCTTTCTTGTTTTACAATTTGCCCTCTTTTCTCTTTTCTATTGTTTTTTTTATTTTTATCTTTCTAACTTTGAATGCAATGTTTGAACAATGATATTTACAATGGAAAACAAAAAGCTTTGAAAATCATGACACTTGACAAAAGTAATGTTTGAGCATCCTGCCATTGACAGGACTGCCATACAGATCTTCTCCATTCAATTCTTTTAGGAAAAATGCATTGTGACCCCTCTTAGCATGAATAATATAGGGACCTTTCCACAAGTTCTCAAACTTGCCATGTTTTTCCTTCTCTTCCCTTCTTGAATCCCATTTAAGAACAACATCTCCAACTTGGAAATTGTTTGCCTTAGTCCTTTTATCAAATAGCTTCTTGATATTTTCTTGGACTAACTGTGTTCTTTCATAGAATTCTTCTCTGGACTACTGTAAATTAATTTTTTGGTTGATTCTTCTTTGCATATCATTCTCTTCAATTTCCACTTCTTGGAGGAGTTTCATGACTGAAACTCCTAATGATGTTGGGAAGACTGCATCCATGCCATAGTCCAACTGATAGGGGGACATGTTTATTGAATTCTTTGTAGTTAATCTATCAGCCCATAATGCATGAACCAACTTACTGTGCCATGACTTCTGATTCTTCTCCAATAGCTTTTTGATGATGTTGATAAGGCTCTTATTGGAGGAGACAACTAATCCATTTCCTTGGGGATAGTAGGCAGTTGAGTGTCCCAAGGTAATGTGGTATTTGTAACAGAAATCAACCATTATTTTAGACTTGAAAGAAACAACATTATCTGTTATGATTTTTCTAGGACAACCAAATCTGGATAGGATGTTTGTTTCAAGGAACTTAATAATGACAGAGTCAGTAGCATTCCTAGATGGTATGGCTTCTATCCACTTGGTAAAATAATCAGTGGCAGTGAGGATCCACTTATGTTGGGCTGATGAGGATGGGTGAATTTCCCCAATGAAATCCAAGCCACATTGCTGGAAGGGTGCCTCAACACTGATGGGATGTAATGGTAAGGGAAGGAGTTTTCTTTTGCCATAAAAAAATTGACACTTATGGCAAGACATGACTAGCTTTTGAGTGTCTGGGAAAATGGTGGGCTAATAGTGATCAAAACCAAGGATTTTATTTACTGTGGTCTTCCAGTAGAGGTGTCCTCCATATTCTCTTTCATGCAGCTCATGCATGATTTTTCCTGCACCATCCTCAAGTAAAACTTTAAGAAACTTTTCAACAACATTTTTCCAATATAATACCCCATCTAATATGCAATAATTTAAATCTTTTTGTTTCAAAAATCTAACTTTAGTTTTGGACAAAGAAGGGGGGGCATTCAAATATAAAAGTACATAAATGATGTCAGCATACCAAGGATAATTGAGAAAGGTTTCTTCAATGAAAGGAGCAGTGAATTCTTCTATGTCTTCCAACACATCCACCATATTCATATCTAGTGCTTGGAATTTTGACTCAGCCATGAGTTTTGGTAATCCCTTCCATTTAATCAGTTTGGTGGGCCTAATTTCTAAGTCATATTCAAGAATAGTAGTAATCCATTTTCCCCTTTTACCATTAGGGTCTTGACTTAGAATATCCTTGACAATAGAATGTGGAACAAAAGAAATTATGTGAGAGTGTAAAATGTAGACTCTAAAGTCCTTTAATGCTTTCACTAATGCTAAGGCTTGCTTTTCCATGATGTTATATTTGAGAGGAGGATCTCTTAAGGCCCTATTAAAATAGGATATTGGTTTTTCTTGCCCCATATCATTCTTTTGAAGTAATATTGCAGCTATTATATGTTCGGATGCAAAAGGAAAGATATAAAAGTCTCTAGTGAAATCTAGACTAATCAAGACTAGTGTTTGAGTGAGAGCTTGTTTAACCAGTTCGAATGATTGTTTAGCTTGTATTGTCCATTTCACACCTACCTCTTTCTTAAGAATGTTTGTAATTTTTCTTAATAGCTCAGCAAGATTGGGGATAAACCTACTCAAAAAAATAATCTTTCCAATGAAATATTGTAATTCCTTGAGGCTTCTTGGATGGCTGATTTTCAATATGCCATCAATCCTTTTAGGGTCTACTTTGACTCCCTCTTCTAAAATTATGTGACCAAGAATTTTACCTTCTTGGAGGCCAAAGATTGTCTTTCTGGGGTTCAAAGATAAGCCAAATTTCCTACATTTCTCAAAAACGTTTCTCAAATGAATCAAATGTTCTTCATCAGTTTTTGAGAAAATAGTTATGTCATGAAGGTAAATAATTATAAAATAGCCAATATCTTCATAGAAGGATATGTCCAAGGCACTTTAGAAGGCGGCCCCTACATTCATCAAACCAAATGGCATCTTGACATACATAAGGGTGCCCCAAGGTGTAGTAAAAGTAGTCTTCTATTGATCACTTGTGAGCACTAACACCTAATTGTAACCTGAGAACCCATATTCCAACAGTGATATTATTTTTCACCCAAATATCCTTTGAAGTATATGGTCTATCTTGGGTAAGGGGTAGTTTTCTTTTAGGGAGGCTCTATTTAGATTTCTGACGTCAATACAGAGACTAATTTCACCTGTCTTCTTCCTAACAGAAACTTAGTTTCACACCCACTCTTAATATCTAAGGGTTACTACAATCCCAACATCATACATATTTTTAATTTTAGTCTTAACTAAAGGCAATAAAATTTTTTTTATCCTCCTTAGTTTCCATTTCAAAGGCTTATGATTTTCCTTTAGAGGAATCTTGTGTTGGATGATGCTAGTGTCATAAGATTTCAGATCTTTGTACCCCCAAGCAAACACATCTCTAAATTATTGGAATAGCTCTATGTATTGCAATTTTATGTGAGTTGGGAGAGTGTTGGATAGTTTGATCATCTTGGGTTGTGTTGGGCTACCTATGTTATGTTATTCTACATATGTTTCCATAGGCTCCATTCTTCGTTCTTTGGCTACATCATTAAAGTCAAAAAGGTGTTCTAAATGTGTGAGACCTCTTGGAATTGTATCACTCTTGCATTGTAACACCTCCAAGTATTTCTCGTTTGCGTTGTCAATCAATTATTCTTTAAAAAGATTCTCACAGTGATTTATATTAGCAGAATATGTCATTTCAGTTTCTAGGATTTGTTCATCATCTGAACAGTTTTCTTCATGGTTGTTTTCTAATTCTAGTATGGAAAAATCATTTTGTAATTTTAGGAAATCATCTATGTGTTTGTCAGTGTTAAACACTTGCTAGTGATCCTCATTGTCAAGCACTGCAGGCCTGTGTTTTACCTATACACTAAGCTGTTCATTTATCTGAGGTGTTTGGCAATTGCTAGCATTGAAGGCAAGTTCATTTGCTAGATGATTTTGTGCTCTTCGAATGAAAATGAGTTCATATTTTTCAAAGGTCTTTAATAAATCAAGAGCAGCATTTCGATACTCTCTAAGTCTTTGGATTTTAGCTGAATATTCTCCTTTGATTTGTCTTATGATAAGTTCAGAATCTCCTAGGATTGAAATTTTTGGGCTTCTAATTGTTTAAGCAACTGTAAGCCAAGGAGAAGTGCTTCATATTTAGCAATGTTGTTTGTGAATGGAAAATCTAGTTTATATGAATAACTCTGATTTGTATTTTTAATCCATACACCTACCCCTGTGCTTGTTTTATTACAACATCCATCAAATTTTATTGTCCAAAGTATATCTGCCTCATTTTCATTTTCTTGTTTCTGTTGATTGCTAATGTTTTGTATCTAATTTGAGGAAAGTTATGATTATTCTGGTAAATTGATTTCCTCTTTGTTTTCCTTTTCTTGTTGGGTGATTTCATCTTCATTGTACAAGATAAAGGAATCTAAGCTTGATTGAATGGAATATATTGAAGATTTGTTTGGTTTCTCTATGTTTCTCACCATGTATTTCATGTGGGATTCCCTGTATAATCTTCTTCTTTGGTTAAAAACTGGGATGGTGGCATAAGACATGTCCATTTGAAGACTCCCGTGAAGTTTGGCTCCCCATGATCCTAATAAAAGCATGCCATATCTTGGGGGAATGTCAACTACTACAATGTCCATCACTAGACTCTTAGCAAGGATTTGAGATAAGTTAACACATAAATCTTTGATTAAACCCAAGCATTTGACTCTTCTTGAATCAAAGCAATACAAATCCTTGTATGGTTTAGTAATTTCTAAGCCTAAGCTTTCCATTACTACTTTGGGCATAAGATTATGTGAAGCTCTAGAGTATAACATGGCATTGTGTAATATCCTATCATGTATGTTCAAAATGACATAGAAGGGAGGGACAAATCCTTCTTGGAATTTTCCTTCAACTTCTAGACCAAACAACAACTCATGTTTTCCATCTGTCAAGTTCAATGTATCAGTCTCACTTCCTAAGTTCAAAGCTTTCAAAACTTGGTTTTTGTACACTTCTTGGGTTACTAGTTCAGCTAGAGGTATGGTAATTTTTATCTTTGCAATCTCTCCCTCAAGGTTGAAAGGAACTATTGATTTTGTCATAATTACATCTGTTTTCTCAATTGAATTCCTTTCAACAATTTTGATTTGATGAACTTTGTTTGGACTAATATTTGGGACAATTTTGTTAGGTCCACTAGCTGAAGTGCTAGGGATGCTTTGCTCAAAATTTGGCTGACTGTTCTTCTCTTTTTTTGAATCTAGTTTCTTAGTCAAAATGTTGGGTTTCTCTGCTATTTTCTTAGGCTATTTTTCTGCATTTTTCCTAACAGCAGTGTTAGTGTTCTTGTCATTTGAATCATCTAGGTTCCCTTTGCTTCTTAGATCATACTGTTTATGTACCTCTATGATTGCGTTTTGAAACCCCAATCTTTAATCTTTAGAATCCTCATAATTGTATTCATTTTTTTCTGAAGAGAAGAATCCTTGTTCTTCCTCAGTGAGAAAAAAATTTGTTTCACTGTCAGATCCTATCAAGTTTACATGATCTTCTTCCAACCTTTTGACTTCCCTTTCTTCTTCTTGATCAACATAGTTTTGTTGATAGGAAGGCCTAATCTATTGGTCATTATCTCCTGGGCTATCTTTATTAGGGTCTCTTCTAAGATTTTGGTTTCTATTTCTGTTTTGGTTTTCTCTTGGAGGCACTCTCTCATTCAGATCTATCTTTCCAAGCATCAACTCCATTACCTTCACTAGGTTGTCAATTTTGGTGTTAGAGGCTGAGGTTGAGGGTGAAATATCATCTTTATAAGTTACCCTCTTCTTTGATCTTAACCTAGCTCTTTTCTCAATTGTATTTGCTTCTAAACTCACAGCTCCCTTCTGTATGTCTTCTAGAGTTAATTAATCTCTCTCTCTTAGTTGATAGGCCATTTCAGCATCAAAACCTTCAGGATATCTTACTAAGGCCATGCCTTGGGGAGGTTTCATGTGAGGTGGAAGAGCATTGTAGATACTATTAAACCTGGTGGAGTAAACATGAACACTCTCCCCTTGATTTATTTTAAGACTGCTATACTCTGCTATGATTTGGAGAGGATTCTTTTTTATTTCCCATCTGTTTATGAATGTTTGATGTAAAGCAGGGAGATCATTGATGCTATTAGGAGTTAAGATTTTAAACCATTTTTTTACTTCTCCTCCTAAACCTTGGGCAAATATTCTCATTTTGATGGTGTCATCATCTATCTCCATGTAATCAAATGCATCATTCATTTTGTCTACATGCTGCTAGGCAGTAGTAGGTTCATTTGTAGTGAAATGAGGGATTTTAGATTGATAATCATTTGGTAAGGGAAGCAGAGGTTGTGGTAACACTAATGGGGCATACCAAGTTTCCATGGCTGGAAGGAAAGGTGGATTCACAATGGGTGGATTTACAAGAGGGAAAGTAGGTTGAAATGGAGTGTTTTGAATAGTGGTAGTATGGATTTGAGTGGAAGACACACTTTGGCTAGAAAACTGGTTTTGAGTAGATTTTTTATGAAAGAGGCTAAAGTTGTGAAGAAGATGGGAATCAGGAGGAGTAGAAGGTGATGCTTCTCTACTAAAGCTCTGTTGCAAATCTTCAGTTTCAAGATCAACTTGGTTTAAATCACCTTGATACCTAGTTCTAAATATGTTCTTTGTATGATGTAAGTCAAAGTGTAAATCCTCCAAGATAGCAAGGTTTTCAGGGACAAATTTTGTTCTTGGGATGTTCCTATCAACAGCTGATTTTCCAGACTTAGAAGTCTGCCACAAAATATTCTCTGGATTGTCAACTATTGTAGGAGGATTAGGGTATGGATGAGATCTAGTGTTGATCCTATGTGAATCCATACTGCTTTTCAAAAATGAGAGAGGTTGAAGTTTTTAGGGATTGTTTTGAAAGTATTTCCTCTCACAATGTCTTATCTAGTATGGGACTAGGCTTCTAAACTTCCTCAAGGCTAGTTAACATAGTCTTATTGATATCTAGAGACCGAGATGAGTAATAGGCCTATTGGGGCTAGTGGAGTTGCCAACTGGGAACTTTTTAGCTTTTTGTGAACGTAAAATGTTTTATGGTTCCACCACCATGTCTATTATGAAGCCAATCTGAAATATTTTTGGATTTTAATATTTTTGTGGTTATGAGAGTGTCCTGGGTCTGATTTTAACACTTAGCTAAGGTGCTCAAACAAACAGAGTCTACTCTATGGCTTAATAACTGATTTTCCTAGGAAATTGAAGGACTAAAGAGTTTATAATAGTTTTCTAGGCTATCATATATTCAATAGGTCCCACCGTGATCACCATTATGTTGGGATCCTTTGTTTTGATAGATTGTCTTACCAAAATACAAGGCAACATCAGAACCAATATTTAGAGTTCCAAGATCTAGTCCTCCTTTTCTCAGAGAGGGATCTCCCAACTTGTTTACAAAGGTATGTCTTGTCTGCTTTTAAGTATGATTTTAGACTAGTTATTGAGTGCAAGTGTTTGTTTTGTTTGTTTTTTTGGTTGAATTAGTACAACAGAACATGAAAGGTATAGGAAGTATAAAGGGAAAGAAGAAGTTTTAGATTCATTGGGCAATGGAGTCAAGAAGAGGTTTATGAAAAACTCATCAATGGATATGGGATATCAAAGGGAAAATCTAACTTGGCCACAGGATCCTTTAGTTTTGTGAATGAGATGGATATTAATGATTTGGAAAGAGAAAATGAATTCTCAACAAAGGGAACTTAAAAAAAACTTGAACCATAAAGAGGGATTTGATAGACAGGGCTAACCATGAATTCTAAAAACCACACTTTAAGCAAATAATGACCTCAAGACAAATTTTAAAATTAAATCTAAGATTCAGGAGCACATCCTATTTCCTCAAAGATTTTATCTCAAAGGAATTAGTAAACATAAAACATTCATTGATAATTGCAGTCATATAAGAGGGAACACCTAAAAACATCCATGATTACAATTATAAAGACCTTTAAAACAATTTTTCAAGTAGGGACAAAGGGTATGATCAGAACAGACCTCCTTGGCTAACTACAAACAATGGTACTTCAAAGGGAAACTTCAAAAATAGCTTTCAAGTGGGAACAAACAAGCAGGGAAAACCATAAATCATGCTAGAACCAAATATTTGAACTATTTGAGAAATAAACAAGCATGAGGAATAAAGAGAAAGATTAAATATTATAAAATACCTCGGCAGAAGAAAACATAGAACAATGAAGGATAAACAGGTCTAAGGTGCTTCCAGGAGTCATTTCTCAGCCTAAATTTTCATCCTATTGTACTAAGAATTTATGAAACATAATGAAAATAGGAGAAACAACACACAGTTCAAAATACATCACCAACAACCAAGCTCATGTATCCAATGATAGAGCCTTCTCAAGAACAAGCATGTCACACCACCATCAAGCTTCCAAAACTTCAATTTCTTCTTCAACTTCATACAGACTATGTATTATTTCAGAGAGTTTCAGTATTACAACTAGTGACCAACCAACCCTTTACAATGTGCTCCTCAAGGAGATTTTATAAGAAAATGAGGAGGTGGAAGAGTTCCTAGGGTTGAAGTGTAATTAATTCTGCACTAAATGCAATTCCTAGCCTTGAAAACCATGCAAGGCATAAGGCAGAGAAGCATCGAATTAAAACTCTGTTTCATTTACTTTGTTTCCTCTTTTTAGGCTTAATGGGTAAAGAATATTGACTTTAACGCTCTTCTTGTCTTTATAATAACTTCTACTAATAGTTAGGATATTTGTTTTGCTTGTAATAACTGTTCAATTGTCTTTGGCCTTAATGTTTTGGACTGAGATTTGATCTGGGTATTCCTTTGAGGCAGAGAGGTTGCATGGTGGAAATATAGTAGGTGGGGAATCAATTGGTCCATGTGATGTGGCATTAGAGGTTTTATGGATTTGATTCTCCATTTCATAAACCCGGTGATTTAGCTTTGGATCTGTGTTTAGGCTTCATTAAGGCACAATATTCATCTTTGACACTGATACCCTTTCATAAATTGATTGCTGACTGTGTTTTTTGTTTACAGGTGCGCAAAAGGTTTATTGGAATTTTTGCTCAGAAAAATGATAATCATGACTTATTGATTCCCTAAAAACACTTAATTATACCATTAAAACCCTTTAATATGTATCAAAAGGCTGTAAGGATTGTCATCCTTGGCCAATAAAAGTGTAATCATCTGCGAGAGGATTTAACTTTAACTTCTTATAAAACTGCATGAAAACACACAAAAATTATTTAAATCCTGCGAATTAATGGTTTAAACTGCTTAGGAGGGTTGGTGGAAGTCTTTCAGAGCGATGCCAAGGAAGTGCGAATGCAAGCGATGGAGGAAAAATCCTCGCAGAGTAGCTAACCAAGTTAATGGAAGTTTGGGTTCGAAGACGAATTTGGACCGTTGGATAAGAATAATCCACGGTGGAGATCGTCCTATGTAGTCACCTGGGAGAATAGATTGAGGGCAAAAAAATTGGGATGAGATATAACATGGGCCGTTCGATCTCAAATATTGAAGGCCAAGATTAAATGTGAGAATGACGGGGGCAAGTTAGATTGGAAAGTGAAACGACGGTGAGATTAAAATGAGACCATCCGATCTAAACAATCAATGGCCGAGATTTAAAGCTGAAAATATGATGATGTGGAAAATAGTGGTAAGGTGGAAAACCAGAATGGTTTTCGCGCAGCGTTGGGCTGGTTTTAGATTTTTTCCCAAAAAATGTGATTCCATACACTTGCCAACACCTGGCCCTTACAAAACCACCCATTTCGCGCTTTTTTTGGGCATTAAACTGTAGGCGCAAATGTTTTGCGAAATCAAATTTTAGCTGCTGGATAGGAGGCTCTAGATCTGATGGCATGTATAAAATGTGATGGAGGGCAAGCAGCATGGGCAGCAAGGTAGGTGGGGTCAATGGCAGTTTAGATCCTGACCGTTGAATCTTAGGAATAGACGGTCAAGATCTGTCTATGGGGAGAAATGAGAAGGGCAGGGTTTGAAGAGCGGGAGTAATGTGGAGCGTTTGATCTAAAAAGATCAATGGCGAAGATTTGTTCGGAGGGACGCATCGGTAGGAGGAAAGGTAAAAGAGGCGATGAAATGTGTTGACGCGATTGAGTGAGGACCATTCGATCTAAGAGAGATCAACGATCAAGATTAAATCAGCGGGTGTGATAGTGGAGGGCTATGGGCGAAGCACGATAAGATCCTGGCCATTGGTTCTTGTGGATTTCAACGGTCCAGATCAAATCAGCAGATCGGAGGAGAAGGGCTCATTGCATCGAAGTTTTTTAATTTGCAATGCGCGATTAAGCACTGGCTGTCAGATCAGAGGGGAGATCAACGGCTGAGGCTTGATTGGAGGGATCGCATCAGTATGTTGTTTTAAAGACACAAAAGAGGAAGGACCCCTGCGGACTTGTGATGCGATGAGCCAATGGCTGTTGATCTACAGAGATCGATGGCCTGGATTTATTTCAAATCATTGCATCGGGTTTATGAAAAGGAAAGGAAAATAAGGTTCCAAAAGAGGTTTTAAGCTCTTTAGTGCTCGATTGTGGGGCTCTGGGTTATATGCGGAAAAAGGGGTTGGGGCTGAGGCCGAAAGGTGCTTAAGGCCTTAATAGAAAAAAAAAGGTTTTTTGAGGGTTTTGAGGGTTCTGATAATGAAGAAAAGGGTTTATAAACCTTATGAAGGGGTTGCACAACGCTTAAAGGGGATTTTTTGATGCTTTAGAGGCTAAATGAAGGTATCTTGAGAATTAAAATGAAAGGGAAAAATTAGTGAAAGATGGATAATTAAGATGATGGAAAATGGAATTTTAAGCAGTCTTTCTCTTAGTGAATAGTAGGATTTTTAGGATAAAGAGGAAACATCAGTGAATATTAACTCAAAGAGTAATAATCATCATAAAAACTGTAAATGATGATAATTTTTCAAAAGGAACTATCTCTTTTAAGGTTTGAAAAAACAAAATTAGCCACCATTGGGTATAACAAAATTTATAGGTGGTTAACAATACTGACTGGACTAGGAGTCCTGAGGTCATAGCAGAAAATTCTGCTGTCAACCTGTACCTTTCAGGAGTGGAGCACGAGGGAAAGAGGAGGACGTAATCACCTCTCTTGATGGTTGGGAGGACCACAACTACAAATTGCATAACCAGATAAGTATCTGTGAAATCTCGGTGAATTAATCATTGCAATCTCAGTGAATTAAGCACTGCAATACTTTTACTCTATGTATGGATAGGTGTTTATATACTAATAATAATTATGTAATAGATAAGTGTTGGGAAAGAATGATACTAATCTTTATTATTAATACCTCATTATGTATTTCACCAAACATGTATGATTGTTGTAATTATGTGCAGAAATTTCATTGTATTTAAAGTTTAGTATTTTTTATTATGTCAAGAAAGATATGGAATATCTAAGTTTGAATTTATATAGCAGTGGTTGTCTAGTGTAGGAAACTGGAAAACAAGATTTTAGTTATATATATATATATATATATATATATATATATATATATATATATATATATATATAGTGAACCTCTTATACAGTAAACAATATTCAAGTTATTGGAATGAACTATAAAGCTGTGTAAATGAAAGAAATTTCATTTAAAGCATGTAAAGGTGAAAAACACATATACATGCTCTATGAAATTTCTTATTGACAAAACAATAGAGTGGATTTTCGGTCGAGGGTATAGGGTGAAACCTAACCCGGGACTCATTGTCCCAAAAGCACAGTTATACACGGACAAATATGTGAGGTGGTTCGGTCACCAAATAACTAAGAAATTTCTTAACAGTAAGAAGCCACAACTATCAATCTAGAAACAACAAAACTAGAAATTAGAGTTACAGTACCGACAACAGTAGATACATTATATTTACAACCAGAGACCGAGAATTAACTATGAAAATATTCATTAGAGACCAGAGATAAACATATAACATATACAGACTTCTGGGCATGAAGACAAAACGTTGAGATAAGTAATGCGAAGAGCTACAATACATTTATATATAAACCAAAAAAAATTAAATGTAGTTCAGAGAGAAGAAAACAAATACGATAGAACAACCCTTTAAAGGGAATTCGTTATTTTAAACTGTAGAAAAAGAACCAATACATATATCCTTTGAAAAGTTACTTAACCAAAAATTGAAGAAGATTATTGTATATCAACTGCAAGTTCTTAACCATGGCCTGAAAGATACAACCTGAGAAATATTTTACATATCATTACAAGAAGAGTAACAAGAAAATTTTTTAAACATAAATTATCAATGCTAGCTCGACTGATATTGCATTAAGTAAACATGGGTAGAATATGTCTCCTTAAAATAGAAAATATGCCATAAGAGGGATAGCTTGGTGACTGTGAAAAATCCATTTGAAATACTTGGAAAGAGCGGAGTAGGTTAGTTGCGAACCGGATTTTCCTTCAGGGATAATCAAAATTCATTTCAGAAGTTAATCTCTTTTGGAAAAGGTATGTACCCACAAACAAAGAAAACCTTGAAAAAAATTGTGAGGTAAACAAGAACCAAACTAAAAAAATGTCAAGGGAATTTGAGCATAATAGAAGTAAGGCACCATGGAACTGGGTATACCTGTAGAAGGTAGTTGATGTGGATCATCCAAACCCGAAATTGGAAGTTACAAGCGACTTTGAAGTTTTATAAATAAAACTTATGACAGGAAATTTCAAATGCAAATCACAAAGTAAAATGAAAATCGCTACATGGAATTCATTGTCACCTAAGCTGCGTTGAAAGGAAGCTGTCAAGAAATGTCGCTAGAGAAATCGGACAGTGGCATTGGAAGTGAGGTTCTTGCCAGAGGTCGGAGCAAAATGGAGCAGAGGCACCGAAAAACCGCATTCAGAGAACTTTCTTCCACTGCAAACCAAAGGGTGACAACCATCAGGAAACTGTAACAACAGTGGAGAGAGATCCTTATTCAAGTGAAGCCGACCCTCCAAAATAACCAAGCTGATAACCTCTTGTACAGCTAGGGTAAGAAGCCGGAAAACGAGAGTCGAGTCAAATGAGAGGTGCTCATAGGGTTTAGCAAGGTTAACCCATACTTCCCGCCAGAGAAACGATCCTTGGATCCCCATGTGAATGAATGCTAAGGATTAGGATAGGTGGCCTTGAATCCTATACCAAATCTAGGCACCATTGCGCATCTGTTGAGGGAGGTACACATCAGAATCGAGAATATTAAATTGCCATGACATGTTAGCACAAAAAAAATGTATGATTCACAATCCCGAGAAGCCCATTTCATAAATACCATGATACGATATGTCATTAAGGTTATCCTGTTCATAAAGACTAAGGCTATTACCATATATGTGATGTTCTCAACTTTATGAATATAATCTCGGTTAATATATAAGCGATGTTCAATCTTAGAATCATAGTTTTCAAATTCATATGGGAGTTAATACGTCGGTTCATGTTTATTTTAAATTTCTTTTAACATGGAACCTTTAATTTTTATGGTAATGACCTTTTGTAAAGGTTTTAGTTGCAAGTATGGTAAAAAATTGTTTTAATATGGAGTGTATATATATATATATATATATTATGAATGTTACATTTATGGCATTTGTATGCACTATCAATAATTTTCATTAATTTGAAGATACTAGGAATAGACATATCTCCCGTTAACATCAATTTTCTAAATTTCATTTATTAATATTTTTCCAATCCATTTTATTTTTCAATGTCTTATTTATAATTATTACAAATGATCATTAAAATATATATTTTTATGGCATTTATATGCACTATAAATATTTTTCATTAATTTTGAAGATACTCGGAATGGACATATCTCCCATTAACATCATGCAAAGAGACATGCTATCCTTAACATATATACATTCTCAATTATATTTCTCTAAATTGAATAATGCTTGAGTGTTGGTGTATACATTCCCAACTATATTTCTCTAAATTGAATAATGCTCTAGTGTTGGTATCAACCTTAAATATTTGTGATTAGTTGGTTGGTATACATCTCAATATTATAGTTAATAAATTAAATATATTATATTAAATAAATTAAATAGTATAATTATTCGTTATTATTTTCTTACTATAGATTTTAATATATTAGTGTAATTCAAATAGAAAAAGTGTAATTCAAATAATAATTGAAAATTGTTGGCATACAATGTCGTTTATTTAGAAATACATTTTGAATAGAATTTTAAAATCAATTTCGAAGAGAGACATGCATAGTTATGAGAATAAGGAAAAGAAAACAAAAATAAATAAAAAATATTTATGAATCAATAATATATTAACATTTGATTTTCTAGAAAATTCCTATACATATCACACATTTGATTCTTCTAGATATGAAACATTTTTTTCCTAGATTTCCTTAATTATATCTTTATTTATAACTTGTTTCTAATATTATATTTAAAATCTAAACAAGAAAATATTTCGTTTGCTAAATAATATCTATATTTCTAACTTTTCGCCAATATTAAATTTCAAATTTAAATACCAATATAGTAAATTAATAAATAAAAATACTATATTTACGCTGTAAGGCGTTATTATTACGTCGTAAGGAGTTGTTATTTGAAAACAACTTTCCAAGCTATCACTCTGTCAGTGTTTGGACCATTCGATGAAATGTTAGACGATTGAAATGTTTTAGACCATTAGATCCAAGCCTCTTTCAACCTAACTAACTAACTAACTAACATTACTAATTTCTTCAAGTTGCTATGAAATAGGATACATCCTGTAATTTAAATAATTTCATGGTCTGGCCCTCCAATAATCTGAAAGATGCAGATGCAGATCAACCAACCTCAGGTTGAAGACTTCGTCGATGTGTTGCTACACGCATGGCTGAGACCTTTCTGATCTCACTCGTATTCCAATGGAGTTTCTGATCTCACTCGCATTCCGATGGAGTAGGGGATAATGCAGGTTGGTGTTTCTAATCCATCGAAGTTCATTCCTAGTTGTGCGTTTTGGGTTCTCAAAAGATCTTAAACTATGTTCTGATATTTTTGTAAACGGTCTAGTAGTTCTAGTAATTTTGTTCCAGCGGACTTTCAATAATGGAGTGCGTTTTACTGTCATGGATTTTTTGATAACGGAAATCAGGCTAAGGGTACAATCAACAATAGTACCGTGAATGGTTGGTGTTTCTAATCCCTCAAAGTTCATTCCCAATTGTACATTTTGGGTTCTCAAAAGATCTTAACTATGTTCTGATATTTTTGTACACGTCCTAGTAGTTCTATTAATTTTGTTCCAGCGGACTTTCAATAATGGAGTGTGTTTTACTGTCATGGATTTTTTGGTAGCGACAATCGGGCTAAGGGTATAGTTAACAATATTATGGTGAATGGTTGCTTCGAAATTTAGACAAGCGTTAATTCTATGTAGTTTAGATGAGTGCCCTTCGATCATTAGCCACCTGAAAATTTCTGAACTCCAAGTGTCTTAATTGTTCTTTAACACCTAGATGTGGCATAACAGTTGGTAAACTTGTGCGATCGCATGAAATGTGTGGAATCTTTGCTTAAGGAATTTGCTGAGGAAATTAGTGTTAAAAATGAGTCTTATATTTTTTTGATTTTTTAAATAGTTTATGGCAGAAATAAATGATAAATAATGTGTGGAAGAGGTCAAGTTTGTTATTTAACATGTTTTCCATTTCTTAATATATAAATATTCATGAACTTGTTAACACATTCAGTAAGTTCCCCAAACAATTTGTCATGAGAAGTTCCTTCGTCGAATCCCGAGAAAACCCTTCAATCTTTACGAAAGGAATTATGTTATTTTAGAACCTTTGCAGAAAGGCTTCGATCTTTAACTATTATGTAAGAGATTTTGCAACTTTGAAACTTTGTAAATTTAGATTCCCCGAGCTCAATCTGAAATTTCTTTCATTTTACAGGTTGTCAGCACAATATATATTTAGGCATATAGATTAACCTATATCCTTTCATCCTTGTTCTCTAAATAGAAAATGTACACCTTCCATATTTGTTGTGTAAATAGAGAATGTACAACTATAGGTACGATACTTTATTTTTTTATACGTAAAACACAAATACTTGGATCCTATTTGTTTTTATATTCGGAAATTTGCTATGTAATTTGAAAAAAAATAAAAAATAAATTATTAATATGAGTGGCTATTCTGCATATGGACTGTAATATCTCTAATTCTTTCCGTGGAATGCTTCGTAATAATCTCCTGTCTCAGAAATTTTTTGCCCGGAAATGAAGATTCAGGCAACCTGTTAATAATCTCCTGTCTGAGAAATTTTTTGCCTAGAAATGAAGATGCAGGCAACCTGTTTAAAGCTATGTGGAACATAGTGTTTAAAGTTTTCTGGAACATAATCAATTTAGAAGCATGGAGGATGTTGCTGGATAAGCATTTTGATGTTTATATTTTGGTACAATGTTGAAACTGTTTCTTTTTGTTTTTTTTTTCTTTCTGTATTGGTATAATAAATTGCGAGCCAAAGCAGATTTACATTTCTGAAACATAATCAATTCAGAAGCATGGAAGATGTTCTGGATAAGCATTCAGATGTTCATATTTTATTACGATGTTGAAACTGTTTCTTTTTATTTTTTCAGATTTTGTTACAATGTTGAAACAGTTTCTTTTTGTTTTTTGTTTTTTTTTTCTCGTAATGGTATAATAAATTGTGAGCCAAAGCAGAATTGCCAATGATGAAACCGTAGATTGTGAGCCAGAGCAGATTTACCAATGTTGCAACTGTTTCTTTTTATTTTTTTCCAGATTTTGTTACAATGTTGAAACTCATTTTTATTTTTATTTTTTAGTTTTTTTTCTTTCCGTAATGGTATAATAAATTGTGGAAGAGGTCAAGTTTTTTATTTAACGTGTTTTCCATTTCTTAATATTTAAAGATTCATGAACTTGTTAACACATTCAGTAAGTTCCCCAAACAATTTGTCATGAGAAGTTCCTTCGTCGAATTCCAAGGAAACCCTTCAATCTTTACAAAAGGAATTATGTTATTTTAGAACCTTTGCATAAAGGCTTCGATCTTTAACTATTATATAAGAGATTTTGCAACTTTGAAACTTTGTAAATTCAGATTCCCCGAGCTTAATCTGAAATTTCTTTCATTTTATAGGTTGTCAACACGATATATATTTATGCATATAGATTAACCTATATCCTTTCATCCTTGTTCTCTAAATAGAAAATGTACACCTTCCATATTTGTTGTGTAAATAGAGAATGTACAACTATAGGTACGATACTTTATTTTTTTTATACGTAAAACACAAATACTTGGATCCTATTTGTTTTTATATTCGGAAATTTGCTATGTAATTTGAAAAAGAATAAAAAAAAAATTATTAATATGAGTGGCTATCCTGCATATGGACTGTAATATCTCTAATTCTTTCTGTGGAATGCTTCGTAATAATCTCCTGTCTCAGAAATTTTTTTCCCGGAAATGAAGATTCAGGCAACCTATTAATAATCTCCTGTCTGAGAAATTTTTTGCCTGGCAATGAAGATGCAGGCAACCTGTTTAACGCTGTGTGGAACATAATGTTTAAATTTTTCTGGAACATAATCAATTCAGAAGCGTGGAGGATGTTTCTGGATAAGCATTTTGATGTTTAGATTTTGGTACAATGTTGAAACCGTTTCTTTTTCTTTTTTTTCTTTCTGTATTGGTATAATAAATTGCGAGCCAAAACATATTTACATTTCTGAAACATAATCAATTCAGAAGCATGGAAGATGTTGCTGGATAAGCATTCCGATGTTCATATTTTATTACGATGTTGAAACCATTTTTTTTTATTTTTTTCAGATTTTGTTACAATGTTGAAACAGTTTTTTTTTGTTTTTTTTTTGTTTTTTTTTCCGTAATGGTATAATAAATTGTGAACCAAAGCAGATTTACCAATGTTGAAACCGTAAATTGTGAGCCAAAGCAAATTTACCAATGTTGCAACTGTTTCTTTTTATTTTTTTCAGATTTTGTTACAATGTTGAAAATCTTTCTTTTTGTTTTTTTTTTAAAGAAAATTTACATTTCTGGAACATAATCAATTCAGAAATTGTGAGCCAAAGCAGATTTACATTTCTGGAACATAATCAATTCGGAAGCATGGAAGATGTTGCTGGATAAGCATTCTGATGTTCATATTTTTTTACAATGTTGAAACCGCTTTTTTTGTTCTTTTCAAATTTTGTTACAATGTTGAAACTGTTTCTTTTTGTTTTTTTTTTCTTTCCTTTTTGTTTTTTTTTCTTTCCATAATGGTATAATAAATTGTGAGCCAAAACAGATTTACAATGCTATTAAAATCATTATTGAAAATTGAACTAATGAACTACTTCTTCCAATGTTAGGCTTAGTCCAATTTGGCTTCCTCCTCAATTTGGTGATGGTACATTTCCTCCTCTTGTATAGCATAGTGTACAAATATTTCTCCATGTGTTTTTAATAACTGTGATGAAAGTGAGTTTTTAATTTTTAATCTATTTATAAGACATGAAAGTTGATAAAGACATTAGTTGAACAACTTATGCAAGCATATGAACTGTGATGAAAGTGAGTTTTTAATTTTTAATCCATTTATAAGACATGAAAATTGATATTTATAATTATCAATGAAAGTTTTTACTGGTATATTTAGAATTAGAATTATCAGTGAAACTATTTACGGGTATATTTAGAATTATCAATGAAAGAGAACGTTTTAGTTAAGAAAATACATATCAGAAGACACATTGAGTTTTCTCAATCTTTCCATTTGTGATTAAATATATGGGAACATTAAATTAATATATAATTAATATCACTTTAGATTCTATAATATTTAGAAAAAAATTAATATATAGTTAAAAAAAATTCTACATGACTTACATGAATTATCAATAAAAAATGCAAAGGGTTCTTCAAAAATTCACTAAAGGAACAACTTTTGGATTATTCTCTTACGACATTTGCAAATCAGTCATGTATCAAATATCAATAATGAGTCTACAGAATGAATGACGAGGATTCTTAAGATATTTTTGAGTTGCCCAACAATTTTTCGTTCTGAGAAGGATGCCATATATTCTAACATACAAAAATAATTTAGCAGAATTGAACATTTTCTTCGGCTAAAAGAGAAAAGAAGAAGATGCTAGATTACCATGTTGGAGGATGTTATGTCAAGCATTGCTTCAACCTTGTGAAAAAATCTAATGGGTTCCTTGTATAGGTATGTATGTTCACATAAGTCTTGTTACATTAAATATGTATGATCAAAGTAATTCATTTGACCATGTCAAGTTCTAAAAATATTTGATGTTTTCCAAGTGAAGCAAAAGTAGGTAAGATCAGATATAAGTTTTGGAGGAGATTTTTTCAATTTGATAGCGAGGCTTGGCTACAACCAAGATTTCACTATGGGATTGATTATCACTCCATATCAGATCATGCCATTAGCTTGAACACCCATCCTTTATAAGGCTACCTAAATGAAACAAAGACAAGGAATATTTTTTAGGCATTCCTCCTTTCTCACGGTATTGGAAATTAGAAATGATGCTAAATATGAATTCAACGTGCAAAACCCCACTTCGAAATACATGAAAATTATCAAATCAAATGTTTTTTCGGAATTTGATTCCATGTGTAGAGTATAATAGGTTCTTTGATTCCATTTTTAGAGTGTGTTAGGTTCTGTGATGCCATCTGTAGAGTGTGTTAGGTTATTTTTTTTAAATGTGTTTTTATGGCACAAAGTGGAGTTTGTAGACTCCTTTCGACCTACAATAAGAATGCTTAACTCTTATTTTCTACAACATGTCTTCATTGATCACAAATCCAATAGTTTATCTCTACATGCCTTAAAAAGGAAAACCCCACCTTATGTGTAGTTGAAAATTTTGAGGAGAACTCAATAGTTACCATCCCCTATTTTATGGCTTAGTAATTAATAATGTGAGGAAAGATTAATTCATTAATGAAAGTGAGATCATTTTGAATTTAGAGTTCCTATCAAATAAATGTAATGTGGTGAATTGTGTTTTGTTTCATTTACTTGGAATGTGATTTGTATATATGCATAGTTCCTGGATGAGACAACTCTCAGTTTTTGTGTCACAAAGATGACACTATTGTCTCTTTCCCTACACGTTCTTGTCGCTACAACAATCTCACTTCTCTTGGAGCTTGTATTGAGTATGTCGGCCCTATCCACTTTTTTGGAGTCCTCTTTAAGTTTATTTTTTTAATTGAACCAATTGACAAGATCCACAACTCATGCACTTTAAATTCATTACAAGAGACATTCCCCAAGATATTCCCCACTTCTAATGAGTATGTGTGTATAAAAACCCACTAATAGCAATACATCTGCTCTTGTACAGTGCACTTCTCAAATGTGTCCAATTAAAATACATTAGCATGTCAAGCTCAACTACAAAAAGTATTGGAGTGAAAATCCTATCACAAGCTCCAATTACATGATGAATTATAGTGATTGAAATATTGCTTCTCAACATCAAAAATTCAACAACTTCACACAATTTTTTAGCTTCAACTACAAGCCACTTGATCCATATTTATCTATGACTATGTAACTCAATCATTTTCCCCTATGTTTTCACACTTCATTGTTTATGACAACACCTTATCAATTTTTCAATAAATGATAATATGTTAAGATATCCCCAATCTCATTCATGTCTTTGATGGTGCCTTTACAAATGACATTGCATTGTTTTGGGAAATCAAATACTACAATGATATGCTCTTGGAAGTTGAACTAATGAGGAATGTCCAATATGAATTGCTCCTTTAGAAGGATAAGCAAACATTTAGTTTAAAATAGAGGTGGGTGTTCCCTCAAGGAATCTAGTTCTATGGTAAGGAATCACTCTTCATATATGCTCTTTTTCATAGGATAGACTTACAGCGTTCCCTTTGCAGCATTTGATGCAATTATATAAAACCAATAATTTATATTTTATTTTAAGCAATATTTCATTTCAAACCTAAAATCTATATGAAGAATTATATTAGATTACAAATATTTATTATATTACAAATTTTAATTAAAAACTATTTTATAAATTAAGGAATTACATTCCAAAATTTAAATTTCAAATATAATATTTTTATTTGAAATATAAATTTTAAAAATTTAAGTATAGATTTAAAAATTAGAAACCAATAATAGTTTATATTTTATTTTAAATATAAAGTAACAATATTTCATTTCAAATTTAAAATCTAAATAAAAAATATTATTATATTCGAAATTAAAACATTACATTCCAAAATTTAAATTTCAAATATACTATTTTAATTTGAAATAGGTTTGAAATATAGTTTTTTTTAATTTAAAATATAACATCACTATTATATTTTTAAACATCTCTATTATAAATTGCCTTCCAAACATTTTTCAACCCAACGTGTTTGCCATACATCCATCGACCTGTCCCTCTCTACATATCCACCGTCCACCTGTCTTCCGCTTTATTCGACAGTCTTAGCTGCACATCGTGAGTTGACTTAACTACCACCCGCAACCTTCCCACCACCTCTCACCATTTGCAACATCTGCCGAGTCAATGAGATGATCTCGTCCAACCGATCGACGAGTTTTCGTGACATCCTCCTGAGTGATGACTTTGTAATATAATGCACTCTAAAAAAATCCCTCAATACTTAAATTTAATTTTTAAACCCAAAAAAATTAATATTTTTTTATTTATTTTAATAATTTATTATTATTTTTTAATTTAATTTTTATTATATATAATTTTAAAATGATATATAATATAATGCACTCTAAAACCTCTTAATACTTGAATTTAATTTTAAAACAAAAAAGTTAGTATTCTTTTATTTATCTGAATAGTTTTTTTATTTTTTTCTTTATTGTTTTTATATTTATTTATTTTATTTGAATAAACATTTTTTTTTAATTCACTTGCTTTCAAAATTACAGCCTATTATTATTATTATTTTTTCATTTACAAGGCATGCAAGTGGCCACATATTTCTTTTCAAACCAATTGTTATTTTGATGTTATGTGACCTTTATTTAAATAGTGTATTTAATACTTGAATAATTTAGTTAAACATTTATTTAAAAATATATTTAAACAATTTATTTTGATGTTATGCGACTTTTATTTAAATAGTTTATTTAATATTCGAATAATATATATATATATATATATATATATATATATATTTTAAATATATTTAAACAATTTATTTCAATACTCATATAGTCAAATACTTTTAAAAAACTAATTGATGACTTTATAAAATCCTTTTAAATAGTTAATTTATTTAAAACATAATTTCTACCACAGGAGCATTCATTCCAAGAAAGCATTCCTCCGAGTTTTCCCCACCTATGTGTATTCTCTGTGATAAGTTTATTATTTTTTGTTTATTTCTCTTTTCGCAGTTTAATAAAAAAATTTAATCTCCTAAACTAATTTCTTCCAATTTTTTCCTCCAGGATACTTTCATTAGATTTTTTCCCTTTCTGAGGGCTTTTTTCATTTAGAGGCACCTAAGGCGGCCGCGTATTTCATTTCAAACCAACTATCATTTTGATTTTATATCACTGTTATTAGTCCCTGCCGGGACTATTGTAATCGATAAGGATAAGTTAGTATTAGTCAAGTTCCTCTTTGTTAGTCACCGTTGATCATCTATAATCAAAGCTTTTAAATCGAGACTTATTTACATCTTATTGGCCTTTTCCCGAGGCTGGGAGGCAAAAGCACAGATTATAATTATTAGTTTGTTTGAAATTTTTGAAATGGATAATGCAGGAACATGTTCATGCACCTTCGTCCAATTACATATGAAACATATGCATATGGCACCTACATCTATTATGACTGTAGTGATATATGCATGTTGACCACCCGTAGAACCTCCATCTATTAATCGTTGTAGTTATATGTGCATGTTGCAGGTTGACCACTCGTAGCACCTTCCTCTATTACTTGCTATAGTGATATCTGCATGTTGCATGTTGACCGCCCGTCGACCACCAATTAGTTTCATGTTTACCAATCGTCGATCAGAAATCATTGGGTAAAGTTTATATCACAACTTGCCAAACTATGCCAAGCTTACTGGAATTAGAACAAGATCTCAACCTATTGGCAGTGGATATAGTTTTAGTCTCTTGGGGCAACTCATGCTTTCCTTTCACTGAATGTTTAGATCGCGACCTTGGTACACCTATTCCTTAAATATGCACATTCAATGGGTAGATCATGGCCCTAGGGTGCCTATTCTAGAGATATGGACAGAGCTCGGCATAAATTCCACATATGGAGTGTCCTCTATTACTTGAGAAACAGTGGTTTCAAAGACTTGTGAAAAAGTGGTTTCAAATCTCTGCAGAAATGCCACATACGAAATGACCTCTATTACTGGAACGAATTTGTTGGAATATTGATAATTCCAAAATAAACTCCACTGTTTAAACACAGATAAATTAAAATAAAAATTTTTCTTGCAGACAGAGATGGCATGAAAATGCTTTCTTCTATTTCATTAAACAGAACTAAAAACTATTACAAATTTCTTCCTCAGTGGAGGGATTCACAGAATTCTATCAAGACTACTACAGACGTAGTGCTCCAAAACATATCTCTCTCTCTGTCTCTCTCAAAATGCACAAACAGTGCTCTGTTGGTCTTACTGTGTTTTTACTGCCTGCGGGCTCTCACAAAGCGATTAGAGAAAAAATAACATTACATTGCATTTAGCCTCACAGGAATTTTCACCTTTTATATGGCGCGGCAGGAAAAAGACCCAAAACAAGGAAATAAAACAAATTACAAAGAAAAACTTTGCGGAACTTAAAAGAAATCGAATGCACGACGTACGAGTGGGGACCACATCGCAGTAGGCAATCGGCGATCGTTGGATCGGCGGTACAAACTAACTTGCGATCCAGCGATGTGTGATATTGCGATTGCGATGATGCGACAATCGCAATATTGGCGATCAAACAAAAATTGGTGGAATGGTTTAACACGCGGGATGTTGCGATTTGAAATTGGATCGCATCGCACCATCGACATCGGCGATTCAATCATATGGCGGAACACTTCGAGACTTGCGATGTTGCGATTGCACGATGGCGCGATCACATCTCGGCTTTCAATGGCAATCACACACACACAGATATATATATATATATATATATATATATATATATATATATATATATATATAATGCTTCGTTCCTTTGCAATTGCGATGATCGCATCGCATCGGAACTCTGCCACATCTGCGAGACATTTAACTTCTGTTCTTTGCGATTTGCGATTGCGATTGTGATCACATCGCATCACGAAACTTCATATCAACAAGACACTACCAAGGAGACTTGCGATTTGCGATTAACGCATAAGTGGTAGGGACAACTTCTCCTCCCTTTTCAGAAAACTTTAAGTCTTTCCACTGTTTAAACACATTTTCTCCATTTTGGTTGTTGAGAGCTTTAAACGCCCGAAATGACTATTTTAATTAGTTATGCTCCTCCATAGTTCAGATCTACGGGAAAATCTTCGTTCCACTGTAAAACAGCTCTGCCCATCTCCATAATCAATTCTCTGCTGCACTCTGTGGCTGCGGCCCATAACGATTAATTTCATTCCTACGGTTCTTCCATCCTTCTTTAACTACATAGTGCTGTGTACGCATACACTTCTCCTGCTGCTGCCTTTGTACTCTTTTCTTCCTGCACAAGGCTAGCACGTGACTTTAATACTTTCAACACTCCGCCTTAAAGTCAGCTGCTGGGTTATCAATCATACCCAAACATTTTCTTAAAAATTCAAAGGTCTTCTGCCCCAATGGATTTGTCAAAATATCTGCATATTGATCCTCTATTTTACAATGTTGTAAAACAATTTCTCCATTGTTCACCAATTCTCTGATATAATGAAATTTTGTATCTATGTGTTTTGTTCTCTTATGAAATACTGAATTCTTTGACAATGAAATATCTGAGCTATTGTCACAATAAATCACTGTCCCTTTTACCTGTTCTTGACATAAATTTCTCAATATTCTTCTCATACAAATTGCTTGACACACTGCTGCTATAGCTGCCACATATTCTGCCTCTGTTGTAGATAATGCTACAATAGGTTGTTTCTTAGAAGCCCATGAAATGGCTCCTGAACCCATATGAAAAACATAACCGGAAGTGCTCTTCCGATCATCTACACTTCTAGCCCAATCACTGTCAGTGTATCCAACTAGTTCTAAATTTTCTGAAGTAGTATATATAATACCAAATATTTTAGTTCCTTTAACATACCTCAGAATTCTCTTTGCTACTTGCCAATGTGCTTCTTTTGGCTTCTCCGTAAATCTGGAAATTAGACTAACATCATGCATAATATCCAGCCTAGTTGCAGTCAAATACATGAGGCTGCCAACTATGCTTTTATACAAACTTGGACCAAAATCCTTGCTCCTGTCATCTTTACTCAACTTCAATCCCATTACTGTGGGAGTAATTGCAGCTTTGCACTCGTGCATATTAAATTTTTCTAAAACTTGATTCACATACTTTTCTTGTGAAATAAAAATCCCTTTTTCATTTTTCTCTACTTCTATTCCTAAGAAGTATCTCAACAAGCCCATGTCAGTCATTTCAAATTCATCTTTCATGACTGTTTTAAAATTTTCAATAAGGTAATCATCATTACCTGTAAATATTAGATCATCAACATATAAAACATCAATGATCATTTTACCATCCTTTTCTTTGATGTAGAGGGTGGGTTCTCCCTCACACTTTTCAAATCCATTTTCCAGTAGATAGGAGTCTACCCTACTATACCATGCTCTTGGTGCTTGGCTCAGCCCATAAAGAGATTTATTCAATTTGCAGACTTTAGGCTCTTGACCCTTTTTCTCATATCTAAGATGTTTTCCACATATACCTCTTCCATTAAAACTCCATTTAAAATTTCATATTTTACATCCATCTAGTATACTTTACATTTTTTTTGTGCTGCTATGGACAACACTTCTCTTACTGTCTCCATTCCTGAAACTGGTGCAAAAGTTTCTTCATAATCAATCCCTTGCTTCTGCTTATATCCCTTGACAACAAGTCTATCCTTGTGTCTTTCTATTTTTCCTTCAGCATTGCTCTGGGTCTTATAGACCCATTTAACTCCAATGACTTCTTTACCTTCTGGGAGATCAACCAACTCCCATGTTTTGTTCTTCTCTATGGCATTAATTTCATCATCCATAGCTTCTATCCATTTTCTATCTTTAATGGCATCTTCAAAATGAATAGGATCATGAACTTGAAAATACAAAGGAAATAGGGAATTCATACCTTCATTTCCTGCTCCCTGCTCATAGATTTCTCTAATACTTCTGAATTTTGTTCCACTTTCACTCTGTGCAGTAATGCTTGATGAAGCACTGAATTCTGTTCCATGTGGTGTGCTTGGAGATGCACTCCCATTTCTTCTCAAGGGTGTTCTCGCTACCACTTGAGGTGTCCCTTGTTGTCCTTGTGTTGGTGGAGGTTGTACAGCAGATGAGTTATTAATTTCAACCTCTTCTCCCTCATCTTCATCATGAGATAAACAACTTTTATCATTGACTATTTTCTCAATGCTTCCATCCCATGCTTCCTCTTCAATATATTGCACATCTCTGCTTATCACAAACTTCTCTGTGGATGGTTTATACAATCTGTATCCTTCAGAATCTTCACAATATCCAAGGAAAATACACTTCTCCCCCTTACTATCCAACTTCTTTCTCAACTTGTCTGGAATGTCTGCATATGCCACACATCCAAAAACTCTCATGTGGGTGACTCCCTATTTTCTACCACTCCACACTTCTTCTGGAACTTTTCTCATCACAAATTTTGTAGGGCATCTATTCAAAATATACACAGCACAGTTTGTTTCTTCTGCCCAATACTCATTGGGCAGTGTTTTGCCTTTAGCATGCTTCTCACCATTTCCATTACGGTTTGATTCTTTCTTTCAACAAATCCATTCTGTTGCGATGTGTACGTTGTGGTAAACTGATTGTGTATGTCGTTCTCTCTGCAAAAATGCATAAATCCTTTGATATATATTCTCCTCCTCTATTGGTTCTGAGACCTTTAATGTACTGCCCACTGTGTTTCTCTACAAGAGCTTTAAAGTGGCAAAATTTCTGAAAGACTTCACTCTTATATTTTAGGAAATAAACCCACACTTTTCTTATGAAATCATCTATGAAGGTCATGTTGGGAAAAATACTGAGAGGGGGGGGGGGGAGTGAATCAGTATTTAGAGCATACTCAGAAATTTTTACTTTTTCTTTCTCTAGAACCCATACGCTACTTTACTGAACACAACTCGCGTATACACGCGGATAACCTTCATAAAACTCGCGTATATACAGAGATATTATTATGCATTTAGTTCTTTACTTAGATCTATGCTTCATTCATTCATCAAATGTTTAGTTATCAGTAAGCATGTGCAGTAATAACAGAATAAACCATCACACATAAGAAACACACATGAACACCAGGATTTAAGGTGGAAACCCAAGTCGGGAGAAAACCACCCCTGTCGTCGTCTCTGTCTTCAATATTTTTATTATAAAGAAAACATTGTACAACCATGTACTAGTGCAGACTTATAACAGCACGAAGGCACCCACCTGCAGAAGGCTACAACCTTCTCTCATTTACCATCCTCTTCTAGAAGGGAGCTACAACCCCCTGCTCTCGTTTACCAGCCTCTCCTGGAAGGGAGCCACTACCTCCTGCTCTCGTTTGCCAGCCTCTCCTGGAAGGGAGCCACTACCCCCTGCACTCATTTACCAGCTACCACTGGAAGGGAGCTACAACCCCCTCACTGAAGGCTTCAACCTTCAGCACCTCTGCAGACCACGTTTCATCAATTTTCATACTGGATCCAACAGCTTCCATACAACACATCTTGTAGGCCACTTTTCATCATATTTTCAGACTGGACCCACTCCACACATTTAAGCTCAACATTCATCAAACTGAAACTTACAACCTCATAAATTCATTCATTGAATCATCGACCAATCAACCAACAACTTGATCTTCAATTAACATAATCAACAGCATATTCATCATTCAAACAACCCAGTTCTGTATGAATACATCATTGACAGATAGTAGTAAAATAGCAAAACAGATCAGACATTTCATTCCACTTACTTCAGCAAACCCTAGATTTCATACGCGCTTTTACTTCACTGAACCTGCATATGTACGTGCTTTCATGCAGACCAAACTGTGTATACTTCTGTGCATTATTCAGAAAAACCCTATCTACCCATACACACTTTTACTTAAGAAAACCCGCGTATACACGCGCTTTTACTGAATCGAACCTGCGTATACATCTGTAACTTTTCAGGACTGTGCAGCTCTTCAGATTAGATAAACCACTCAGATTTCGTCCTTTCCTTCAAAAATTATTTCGCCTCATCTCATATCTAAACATTCCATAAACAGATATAGAAAATACATATACGTTTCAGATCTAGAGATCCTTCTTCATCATTTTCTTCATAGGTGCATCATAGATTCAAATCTATCAATCAAGAAAAGAGTTCATCCATCCAGATATTCCTTAAAGAGATTTATTCATTAACAACCCTTACTCATGCACACCCTTGCACAATGATCTTCTTCTCGTTATATAGATTTAGCCTTTATCAATACCATGAGTCAAAACCACACAACTTCCGATGGTATTCCTGGACGGGATCAAATAGATAATCCAGCGCTCGTCTGTTGGGTCCATGTAGTAACTTTTAGTTGGTATTATAGATTTGGAGCGCAAAATGGCATGCGCGACTTGGGACACTTACTTTTCATGCATACGCTAGGAAGCTTGTGGCAGCGTATGCTTTGTCTCTGATATTATTTATCATTATTACGGAACTTTCTTAAAATTCCTTTCTTACCATTATACAGGTGCAGTCTATAGATACATCATCCTCCTTTTATCACATCATACATCATCGATAACTCATAGGAAACTCATCGAGGGTTTCCATCAAGGACAACTTCATCAAATGGGTTGCCATTCGAAAACTCATCAAATCAGTTTCCATCAAGGACAATCTTCTTTTAGTAGGTTTCCACATCAAGGACAACACATTACATCACATTGCCATCAAGGACAACACATGCCAACAATCTCCCCCTTTGGACTTGATGGCAACTATGATGGTGTTTGATCACCACAACAGATAGGTACATTGATTATAACCATTATGCAAACACAATGATACTCTCCCCTTATGAAAATACCATGATACTCTCCCCCTTTGACATCAAGGGCAAAGGGCGGGTCAAAACCAAAACAAGGTTTTTCTTCTCATGTAGAAAGAAGAGCTTCTGCAGATCTGATGTGCATTGAAGTTACCATGCTCCCCCTGAGTTCATGCTGAATCTTCAAACATATTTTTCAATGAATTACATGACTCTACAACCAAGAACTCATACTTACATCAAGGATCCATCCAAGTGGATTTACATATTTGACTCAAGTACCCAACCAAGTGGGTTTACAACTATGAACAAGCCCTTTTCATGACTAAATATTACAATTTACATCATAGGACTCAACATGACCTTTTCATCAAATTACAAATATGACTTTTTATGACCAATACCCAAAAATACCTCAAGAGAGATCATATTTCAGAATCATCATAATGCCAACAATGCATTACATTCAGCTAGGCTAATGCTCCCCCTGAAACTGTGCATCCAATGCATCCTTTCCATATGACCAAAACACCTCCTTAGCTTGTGCAACCTGAACACTTTCAACAGCCAATCATCAAGGCATCTTCACCGAATATCAGAGAATGAAACAGAAATATAAGAGCTTGAAACATCATCAGAGATACCATACAGCATCAGAGATACCAAATAGCACTGCAGATGTGCTGAAGAATGCTAACCCCAAACAAAAATTGTCAGCAACCAACCATACGCGGTTTTTTGTGTATAGACTCGCGTATATACGCGACTGTCTTTTAGGAAACCCGCGTATCCAATTTAATCTTCTGAATTCAAGTAGATCTGATCTTCTGTATGACAGAGACTACTCCCAGCCTCTGTCAGAGATATTCGAATGCTTCCCCGGATTACATGAGAGAAGATAGATAGGACAATGTAGCTATGTTTTCAAGTGTCATCCAATAGTTGTAGCATAAGTGCATCAATAACCAGGCCTTCAGACTTTTTGTAGCATCAACATATTCTTCCCAAGGGGAATTATCATACTAGAACAACTTCTTCAATAGACAATATGTGTCAAGCAGTCATCCATGTGATCTAATATCATCAAGATCTTCAATATTTATCATTATCATCAGCAACAAATTCTGCATGATCTATCCCTATCTCTGAATCATAAGACTTCCATTTCATCCATGAAAACAAAAGATACTCTTCATCAACCAACAATCAAGGCTCATCCATAATCTCATCATAAGAAACCATGTATCATGTTATCATCATTTGACCATGATAACTAAGGAATAAGCAGATACAATGCCAACAATGCAATCATTAGTAGTCAGACTGATGCTCCCCCTGAACCTGTGTTCCTGATCTTTTTAGTTGTCTTACTATTTTCCTTAACTGAAAAGCATACGCTTCTGTCAATATTGGAACTCGTGTGTATACACGGCTTTTGTTCACTAAACTCGCGTATGGAAAGTGAAATACTGAAAATTTCACACTTTCATCTCCCCTTGAATTTGTACCACCTGTACCTATCTTCTTCACATCAGATGCACTGTCAGAAATAAACATAACCAGAATTACCAAACCAACCATGAGAATCATCATACATTTCTCCCCCTGTGATGATACATTACTAATTCCTATAATGTATCTCACGTCATCCCTACAGTCATTGTGAGAAGTAAGCTTGAGAAGTGGATGAATGCAGTAGGATTATTATCTCCTACGTTTTTGACTGATCCTCCTTCCTTTTCCAGCTTTGCTTGAAACTTCTTATTGTGTGCTGGAAATTATCCAATTTCTCAGATCTATTCATCCTGCATTCCTTTTCTACATGTCCATACTTTTTACAGGCATAACACCTTGCATGACCAGAAAAATAAGCATAGGGATCATAATGTGTTTTTCTATTCTTTCTTCCATTGCAATTAGCTGCTTTATGACCATAGTTGCTGCATGAAAAACAATATCCCTTAAAGAAACCAGAGTACCTTTCTGTGTAGAATCTGTTTGTATGTGACTGAAATGATTTTCTTCTGCAATTGGCTGCTACGTGCCCATAATTATGAAATTTAAAGCATTCAACATTATTGATGCTTCTATAGTTAGGAGGGAATGATTTCTTTTGAGAGTTCATGATTGTCGATTGACCTTTTGTTTCTTTCAACACTTCAGGTTTTGCATTGACATCCTTTGACTCTTTATAACTTCCTTGTGAACTAGATTCTCCTTTAACAGTTTCATGAAAACCAAGGTCAAATTTAATAGAAGGAGACCTTTGACTACTAAGAATATTGTCCAAAATCTTAGTACTATCTTGAAACCTCAAGAGTTTATCTTTTTCTTCTAATTTACCTTTGAGAATGTTTACCTCAACCTCCAAGCTCTGGCATTGCTTCTTCATACTTTCTTCAACCCTTTTTCCTTCTTCTACTTGATCATTCAACTTTAAAATTTCTTCCTTCAACCAATTTTCTTGTTCTTCAAATGTTTGTAGCAGTTCTTCATTCTTCTTATTTGATTTTTTCAGATCCTTTTTGAGAGAGATGACCTCTGCTTCAAGTCCTTCCTTTTCAAAAGATAGGGGTTCTTCATTCTTCTTATTTGATGTTTCGAGATCTGCTTTTAGACAAATTATTTTTGCTTCAAGTTTTTCACTTCGATTGGTTGCATAAACATACAACTTTTGATACTTTTCTATCTGTCCATTTTGTATTTCTATCTTTTCATTCATTCTAGAGATCACATCTTTGTAGATAGATTTCTTATTTTTAAATTGATCCCAATAATTACTTTCATCATTGATATTGAGATTTGCTTCTAGACTCATACTGTTACTTTCACTATCTTCATCATTGCATGCACAAGAAAGTGGATCACAAGAACAACAATCAATACCTGTTTCCTCTTCTTCATTTTCTGCTGCACATGTTTTCTGAGGTATCTTATTTCTTTGAGTAGCCTTCTTCTTTTGCTTCTTTTCCATGAGCACTTGCAGAACTTGGTCAGAATCTTCTTCATCCTCATTTGACATTTCATCATTATTTTCATTTGCATAATAACTCTTTCTCTTTTCAAATTGTTTCCCTTTATCATGATTTTCTTCATAGGGACATTTAGCAGCATAATGACCAACTCTCCCACAAGTAAAACACTTGAAGGGAAGCTTACCTTTGAATCTTCCAGTACCTGGTTGGAGTCTTCTCACAAATTTTGCTTCTTCTTCTTCTGATATATAACTTGATTCCTTGACAACTTCCTTTTCTTTTCCTTTTGCACATGCCTTAAAGACAACTTCTCTGATTTGAGAGGGACCTTCTTTTCTCATTTCAAAAGCAGTTAGAATACCATGTAGTTGAACAATAGTAAGAGTTTGCAGATCTTGCCTTTCTTCAATAGCCGATACTTTTGACTCAAATTTTGAGGTCAAAGATCTTAAGACTTTTTCCACCAGAGTAGTATCGGTTATGGTTTCACCCAAACTTCTCATACGATTTACAATATCATCTAGACACAAAAAGAAACTGGCAATACTCTCATCACTATGCATCCTTAAATTTTCATATTCAATTCTGAGAGTTTGGAGTTTTGCACTTTTTACCTTTGTATCTCCTTCATAGCTCATAATGATTTTGTCCCATATTTCTTTTGCTGAATTTAGCTGCATCACTTTAGCAAATTCTGGTTCAGACATGCTTCCTAATAAAACATTGACTGCTTTGGCATTGATTTCATATTTCTTCCTTTCTGCTGCATCAGTAGGAATACTTGCCGGATATTGATAACCTTCTTCCACGATTGCCCATACTTCTGCACGAAGACTTTGAAAATATGCTTTTGTTCGTATCTTCCAAAATAATAGATTACTTCCATTGAATAGAGGTGGCTTTAGAGACAATACTCCTTCATGACTTCCCATTGCGATAGATCTCCTTCAAGCGATCAAGCTTCTGCAGAAGGACCTGCTCTGATACCATTTTTTGGGAAAAATAATGAGAGGGGAGGGTGAATCACTATTTAGAGCATACTCAGAAATTGTTACTTTTTCTTTCTCTAGAACCCATACGCTACTTTACAGAACACAACTCGTGTATACACATGGATAACCTTCATAAAAATCGCGTATATATAGAGATCTTATTATGCATTTAGTTCTTTACTTAGATCTATGCTTCATTCATTCATCAGATGTTTAGTTATTAGTAAGCATGTGCAGTAATAACAGAATAAAAAATCACACATAAGCAACACACATGAACACCAGGATTTGAGGTGGAAACCCAAGTCAGGAGAAAACCACCATTGTCGTCGTCTCTGTATTCAATATTTTTATTATAAAGAGAACATTGTACAACCATGTACTGGCGTAGACTCATACCAGCATGCAGGCACCCACCTGCAGAAGGCTACAACCGTCTCTCGTTTACCAACCTCTCCTAGAAGGGAGCTACAACCCCCTGCTCTTGTTTACCAGCCTATCCTCGAAGGGAGCCTCCCCGGGAAGGGAGCCACTACCCCCCGCTCTCATTTACCATCCTCTCCTCGGAAGGGAGCCGGGCCACCGCACTCGTTTACCAAACAGCCTACCACCGGAAGGGGAGCTATTAACCCCCACCAAGGCTTCGACCTTCAGCACCTCTGCAGACCACGTTTCATCAATTTTCATACTGGATCCAACACCTTCCATACAACACATATTTTAGGCCACTTTTCATCATATTTTCAGACTGGACCCACTCCACACATTTAAGCTCAACATTCATCAAACTGAAACTTAAAACCTCATCAATTCATTCACTGAATCATCAACCAATCGACCAACAACTTGATCTTCAATTAACATAATCAACAGCATATTCATCATTCAAACAACCCAGTTCTGTATGAATACATCATTGACAGATAACAGTAAAACAGCAAAACAGATCAGACATTTCATTCCACTTACTTCAGCAAACCCTAGATTTCATACTCGCTTTTACTTCACTGAACCTGCGTATGTACGCACTTTCATGCAGACCAAACCGTGTATACTTCTGTGCATTATTAAGAAAAACCCTATCTGCCCATACATTCTTTTCCTTAAGGAAACCTGCGTATACACGCACTTTTACTGAATCGAACCTGCGTATACCTCTACAACTTTTCAGGACTGTGTAGCTCTTTAGATTAGATAAACCACTCAGATTTCATCCTTTAATTCAGAAAGTATTTCGCCTCATCTCATATCTAAACATTCCATAAACAGATCTAGAAAATACATATACATTTCAGATCTAGAGATCCTTCTTCATCATTTTCTTCATAGGTGCATCATAGATTCAGATCTATCAATCAAGAACAGAGTTCATCCATGCAGATATTCCTTAAAGAGATTCATTCACAACCCTTACTCATGCATACCCTTGCACAATGATCTTCTTCTCCTTATATAGGTTTAGCCTTTATCAATACCATGAGTCAAAACCACACTTCTGATGGTATTCCTGGACGGGAAAAAATAGATAATCAAGCACTCAATACAATGGGTCAATACCATGGTAACACCCCTTGGTATTCTAAATTTGGAGCGGAAAAGGGCATACGCGACTTGGCACGTACTTTTCCGCGTGCATATGCTACTTAGCCTTAACAAACCGGCGTATGCTTTCTAGCATAACTTACTTATCATTATTCTGGCACTTTTTGAAATTCCTTTCTTCTGTTACTTCTGAGCTGCTCTGTAGATACATCATCCTCCCTTTTATCACATAGATACATCATCAATAACTCATAGGCAACTCATCAAGAGGTTTCCATCAAGGAAAACTTCATTGAATAGGTTTCCATTCAAATACAACTCATCAAGTCAGTTTCCATCAAGGACAATCTTCATCTAGTAGGTTGCCACATCAAGGAAAGCACATTGCATCACATTTCCATCAAGGACAACACATGCCAACAATCTCATGTCATCAAGTAGGTTGCCATCAAGGACAACAGATGCCAATAGGTCCGCATGTAGTTGCTGCCTGAAACTGATGCTGTTTACATCGGCCCACACAAATGTAAGTGGATGATTTCTAAGGGTTCTTGCGCCCTTATGCTTTTCCCTGATGGAAAATTTTCTCTGTGTTTCTTTCCCAAGATGCAGCCTTCACATAGGCTGTCAGGCTTCTCAATCAATGGTAAACCTTTCACCATTTCTTTTACATGCAGCAAATTTAATCCTCCGAAATTGAGATGTCCAAATCTCAGGTGCCATAACCAATTTTCATATTTTGCTTCCTTCTGAAAGGCTTCTTGTGTTATAGCTGCAATGCTTTTTCCTTTTCCCTTCAATTCAATGTTGAGCTTGAGAGCAAACATTCTATTGTTGGTCATTTGTATTTCAACAATGATTTTCTTGCTTGGAGGTATATCTTTTATGGTGCACACATCATCCTTGAAAATTACATTGTAACCTTTGTTTATGAGCTTTCCAACACTCAAAATATTACACTTGAGACCTGGAACATAATACACATCCGAAACAAATTTCTGGTCACCATTTCTTGCTCGAATACTAACTCTACCTTTTCCTTTGACAGATATTTTAGTATCAGTCCCTGTGGTCACTTCTGATTTTACTTATTCATCTAGATTGGCAAACATTGCTCTGTTTCTAGTCATATGATTACTACATCCTGAATCTAAGAACCAAAAATCATCTTCTCTATCCTGTGCTACATTACACCCTAACAACACATTATTTGGGTTCTCATTTATTGCTTGATACAAATAGTAGAGGGCTTTGGAGTCTTTCTTCCTATTTCTCTTCAACATATCCTTCTCTACTTGAGTTAAGGCATTAAAATCCTGCTAATCAGCTGGTTCAACACAACCATCTTCTACAAATTCCCATAAATCTTGTGAGACAAATAGGGCTCTGATGGTAATGGCCCAATAATCATAGTTATTTCCATTAAATTGTGGAAGTTGAGCATTTCCAATACTCATACCAGTGCTTGGTCCAGCCATCACTTTTAAACTGAACTTTGAACTTAAAGAAACTTCCTTTCCTTTTATCTAAAAGAACAGACTCTTTTAAACCAAAACAAAAACTCTGTTTTCTTTGAGAAATACCTGAACTTTGACTTCTGCTGAGATTTCACACTACTGGAGAAAACACTACAACAAGTCTTCTGCTTCAGCTTCTTTGAAAAGCTTCAAAGAGCACAAACTAGCTCTAATACCATGTTGGAATATTGATAATTCCAAAATAAATTCCCCTCTTCAAACACAGAGAAATTAAAATAAAAAAATTTCTTGCAGATAGATATGGCATGAAAATACTTTCTTCTATTTCATTAAACAGAACTAAAAACTATTACAAATTTCTTCCTCAGTGGAGGGATGCACAGAATACTATCAAGACTACTACAGACTCAGTGCTCCAAAAAAAATCTCTCTCTCTGTCTCTTTCAAAATGCACAAACAGTGCTCTGTTGGTCTTACTGTGTTTTTCCTGCCCGCGGGCTCTCACACAACGATTACAGCAAAAATAACATTACATTGCATTTAGCCTCATGGGCTTTTTCACCTTTTATATGGCACGGTGGGAACAAATTACAAAGAAAAACTTTGCCGAACTTAAAATAAATCAAATGCACGACGTACGAGTGGGGACCACATCGCAATCGGCAATCAGCGATCGGCGGATCGACGGTACAAACTAACTTGCGATCCAGCGATGTGCGATATTGTGACTGCGATGATGCGACAATCGCAATATCGACGATCAAACAAAAATTGGCGGAATGTTTTAACACGTGCAATGTTGCGATTTTAAATTGGATCGCATCGCACCATCGGCATCAGCGATTCAATCATATGGCGGAACACTTTGAGACTTGCGATGTTGCAATTGCGCGATGGGATGATCACGCAATCGCATCGCGGCTTTCAATGGTGGTCACACACACACACACACACACACACACACACACACACACACACACACATATATAATGCTCTGTTCCTTTGTGATTGCAATGATTGCACGAATCGAAACTCTGCCACATCTGCAAGACATTTAACTTCTGTTGTTTGTGATTTGCGATTGCGATTCTAATCGCATCACATTGCAGAAATTCATATCAACAAGACACTGCCAAGGAGACTTGCGATTTGCGATTAGTGCATAAGTGGTAGGGACCACTTGTCCTCCCTTTTCAGAAAAATTTAAGTCTTTCTGCTGTTTAAACACATTTTCTCCATTTTGGTTGTTGAGGGCTTTAAACGCCTGTTGAGTCCCAAACTTGCATCTTTCCTATACACCTTTCCAGACTTTTTCCATTTACCTAGACCTCCTAAGTCATCAACATCATTGCATATTAATCATAAAAGAGCATTTAAAGTGGTTTTTAACTATGTTTTGTGTCTTCTGTTTGAATTACATTTTTGCTCATTGAGCTGCGAAATCTTGTCACTTTCCGCAGCTCCTTCAACTTTCCGCAACCATTTTGTTAAATTGTATATTGCAGGTGTCTTCAGGAAAATCAAGCCACATGGGCAAGTTGGAAATGACATGGATATGGACCGAGTCCTATTGGCTCAGTCGAATTCACCAAAGAAGGCCGTGGTCAAAGGTAGTCAAGCGGTGGTCAACCTAAGAGTCCTACGGTGACAGAACTTCGTTTTTCACCACGTGAAGACTTGCGTGGTCGTTCCTAAATCTCAGGGGACATATCAACACCTGTGAACTGCTCCATAAGTCGAATCCAACGGCCACCCTCCATAGATTTAATCTTCACGGCAGCCATAATGCTAGATTTCTGGACGTGGTTGTTCACGTGTCTTTTATCAGCGCAGATTGTAGGAAAGTAGTTATGTCATCCTCTGTTATAAATAATGCGTTCTCATATGCATAGTAGCTAGCTTTTGTAATGTAATTTTGCTGTAAAGAAAGCCCACTGTGCCGTGACATTATTTCCTTGTTATGACTGCGTTTTGAATACATGAGAAGACTCTGTTCATAAGCATAATTCGTGGTTGATAGCTGTTGCCCGAGGATTGTGCAGAGGGCCCCTGCACACGTCGAGGTTTTGTTTATTGCTATATAGTTTCATGCTTTATTCCCTTATGTTCATTATGCCATAGTTATTCACATGTATATATTACATCTCTTATGGTATTAACGTTTTATTTTTGTCCATAATTTTTCATGCTTTATACTGCTGTTAACTGATCAGTGTCTTTGTTCCATATTACAGTAGGCAGCCCGGGCATTTGCACATAGTTTTACAATGACTAATGACATGGAATCAGTCTTGTCCTTCTGCTGATTTATTTTTCTTAGCTTTTAATTCCAGCACTGTTTTATTTATTTCAGTTTTGTATATTTGCTTTATTAGTTAGATTAGATATTAAATTACTCATGTCATTATCAGTTACCTCCGAAATCCATAACGAGACTAATGCTGAGGGATTGAAGTATGAGTGTGTAGTTTGATATTAGTTTATTTTTCTGCAAGTTAGATATTAAATTGCTCATGTCATTATCAGTTACCTCCGAAAGCCATAGTGAGACTAATGGTGAGGGATTGAAGTATGAGTGTGTAATTTGATATTAGTTTATTTTTCTGCAAATAAGATATCAGATTTCTCAAGTTGTTTATGATTACCTCCGAAAGCCATAGCGAGACTAATGGTGAGGGGTCAGAATATGAGTTGATGTAATTTGATTTTAGCTTTACTTTGCTTGCAATTCTTGGATTTATTTGAGCACGGTTTCTTTTGTATTTAGACAGCAGCAAGGGTAATGAGTTTCATGATCAATAGTTCACTGTTTGTTTGACTAGTATAGTGGCACATTTTCATTTTCTTTTAGGAATTAATTTTGTCATTGCATGTTTTAAAACCCTTTTGAAGTTTGAAGTTTGGGAAATCATTATAAAGGACATCATTGCCTTGAACGTTTATATCCATACTTGTCTTTTAGAATTTCCATCTCACATTAGGAAACCAACCAAGATAAATAAAAAACCCAAAAACGACAAAAAGTAAGAGATAGGTTATCTTGCACATATAGTGCGCCACACTTCGTCAGCTTACGAATCCCGGATTGAAAAATTAATGTAGAAATTTAGGACACACTAAATTGACCAAACATTTTGGCGCCGTTGCCGGGGAAGTGTAACTAGGTAGCCAATTTCTTTAAAAAAAAAAACAATAAAAAGAAGGGAAAATTTGATAACTTCATGAAGTATGCTCTCCTCTTGCACCTAGTGTGATCTCGAGGATCAGAAAAGAGAGTTATTGGTTCAATAATTTCTTAAGTATGCTCTCTTCTTGCACCTAGTGTGACCTGGAAGATCAGAAAGAGAATTATTAGCCCAACTTAAAAATAAAAAAAAATGACATGCATAGAGCAAGAGATTCTAGGGGAAGGTTTATAGCTAGAGCCAAGAGTTCGATTTTCACAACTCCATATTCTTCAAGGCATAGACAAGATTCACCACCATCTACCCCTAGCCTTAAGATTCCTGGAATTCAAGGAGTAGCTGAATTAGAGGATTCTCCTACACCATCTACCAAATCTCATTTAGAAGAAGACCCTTTCCTTACTTCTACAGGAGAGCATACTGTAATTAAAGAAGTAGAATCACCTGAAGAAGAAAAGGAAGAAACTCCCTTTCATCCTCCCTTGATAGAAGAACCAAAGGACTTTCAGGACTCTGAAGAAACTATCATGACAGAGGAAGTAGTAGATGGATTCAGAGGTAGAGGTAGAGGTAGAGGAGGAGGAAATAATGGAGACAACAATGGTGGAGGTGGAGGTAATAATGGAAGAAATAGGGAAGGAGACAACTCATTTGGATTCCCTATAGTTTATGAGGAAACTCATACAACGATGAAAAACATCTCACCATCTGTCCTCCCCAACTTTTATGGATTGCGAAGTGAGGATCCTAAAACATTTATGTTTGAGTTTGAAGTCGTGTGCCGAACCTATGAACATTTTCGTTCAGTCAGTTATCATCTATCCATCTCCATAATTGCTGTGTCAGTTTTTGTAGCTGACACCAGTTTTCGCAGCCAAAAGTAGTTTCTGTAGCCACCACTCTTTTTTTCAAAAATTTACAGTCAGATGTTAGTTCAACAATCATGAAATCAAATGCAGGTATGAGGACATATTATGAAGACATGAGGCATTCAAAAGCATCAACAAGGAGCAACTGATTGAAGACTAATGAAAAATGGAAAGAATTCCAAAGTATGAGTAGAAATTTATTTCAAATGGAATTCAAGCACATTTTTTCATAGTTATAAACCATAGCTCCATTATATGCAATGATTGCGTTGATAACACCATAACCGTTCCACGATCTCTATACGATTGCCCCACAATCCTTGCATTCATTTTTAAATGGCCTCATAATCAAGACTCCGGTCTTCACTCGTGTTCTGCTATACTTTGATACTCCACCTGTAATTATGGAACGTGGTTGATTTGAATACGGATTCTC
>JAXQQM020058756.1:0-40911 GCA_034641835.2 Pinus albicaulis | reverse complement strand
CTACGCAGTCACTGGGAGAGAGGAAGCAATCCATTTTGGAGGTGCTCCGGATCAAGATTTTTGTAGGGGATTTAGCCGAGATTTTGAGCAGAGGATCAGCCTTTGCCCGCAGGAGGATTTTGGTGGACTTTGAGGGGGTATTTCAGCTATTTTCATTTAGCCTGTGCACAGAGCCTTGGAGGCCAGCGTAATTCCCTTAGGAGGCATTTTCTGGTGATTTTTGGGGGTTGGCCATTCTTTATATGGTTTTTGAGTTTTGTCTCGGTTGGTGAGTAGAGGAGGTTTGCATATTTTCAGCTCATTCCGGCAAGGGGATCAGCCCCTAATCTTCAGTCCATTCCAGCAGTAGCAACTACACGGCAGTTTCCAACAGCTCGGACGTAGAGCAGCCATATCCTATATTTTCTGAGAGTGCTTCTTGACTTTCTTTGAGAAAGATCGCCTATTGTATTTCATTACATTTCTTAGATTAATAAAATGGCGCAGCATTTCCTCTCTATGTTTTCTGGATGAGTTTCTGTAGTTGCCATAGTTGTCATATTCTCTTTCTATGATATTACATGTCTTTTATTGTTTTTGAGCGTTCTAGTTCTATACCACTTGGTGTGTTTATCTTTCACTCTTATACAGAGTCTGGAAAGGGCCAGGTAGCCTCCGGAACTCGTCCTCTTTTTAGAGGTGAAATATCCAGTAAATTCCCTCCCAGTCTATCTCTAGTTGGAGTTTGCCGTGTTTTAGAGATATCCCCAAAACAGGATATTATAGTGGTATCAGAGCTTCAATCTTGGATCAGCCTGCGGGTTTCCAGTTTTCAGTTGCAGCTATTTTGGTTATAAGGGCCTACGCAGTCATTGGAGAAGGCTCATTTTTGGAAGTTGCATTGGTGGGATTTTAGAGCTGGGGTGTTGGGAAATTGATAGGAGAGCCATATGAGGAGGTTTTCTGGGATTTCGGAGAGCAATGATTAACAGTAGTAGCTGCAGTGACAGAAAACGAAATTGGAAGAGGGCCAAACTACAAAGGGTTAAATTTTGAAGGTTGGAATTAGAAGAAACCATTTCTTGGTTTTTCTGGGTTTTGGGCACGGATCACCTTCCCAAATTCCTAAAATTTTTGATTAGTTTTCAGTGGGTAAATCGGAGGCCGAAGTCAAGCAGTAGTGTAGTCTTGGAGCAGCAGTGCAGTTTCTGGAGGAGCCTTTGGTAGACACAGAACATGAGGAGCCTGTGATAGACGCAGAACAGGAGGAGCCTATAGACATAGAGCAGGAGGAACCGATGGCAGGTGATGATGATGCGAAGAGATTTGGGGAGATGCTCCTCAAATCAGTACAGGATCTGTCGAGGCAGATTGAGGTAATGGGGCAGAGATTCATCGCTGTGGAGGCTAAACAGTGTGAAACCCCAAGGGGTTTCCAGATTGGCAACGGATCAGGCACATCCCACCATTTTCTGGAGCATGATTCCACTCAGCATATGGCATCACATACACCCACACGTTCTACTATGCCCACTTTTTTGGTTGCAGACACAGGGACAGGAGCACAACAGGAGCCAGATCCTGGCCACATGGGTGATTATTTCACCGAGTATTAGGCATATGGGCAAGAGTTCAGGGATGCCCTTACATTCAAAGATTTTTTTTAGCTCTAGCGGGATAGTAGACCCCACAAATTTCACAGCGAGAACAGGCACTCACATGATGGGGGCTTACAGCGCACAGTGGTTAGATTCCATTTACTGACATTTGACGAGTCATCCAAGTGTTCGGAAAAAACTTGGGTGGAGAAGTTGGATACCTCTTTCCAGCTTGACTGAGAATCATAGGGGGAAACCATCAAAATGGTTACCTCACACTTGGAGGATGAGGACACACAAGATTGCAGGGAGTTCGAGGATACACCTAGTGTGACACAGGACTCACCCTCATTGGATACCTCCTTGACCATGTCGGTTGATATCATAGTGGAGAAGGTAGAGCCTACCCCAGTAGAGCCATCCATTGAGGTGATGACTAGAGTCGTGTCTGAGTTTTCGGGTGGTAGCAGCACACGATAGATGGGTGAGGTGTCAGGAGATGTATCCACCTTCAATGAGGCACTAGAAGATACAGAGGTATTCGATGATGGTCGTAGACAGTGGTATCATCGGCTTTGGGCAGACCTTCTAGTTTTGAAAGGGAAGGCCACGTCATTACGGGAGGCCATTTTGTTGCAGGACAAGGATCTGGAGGGAATGAGAGTGGCTTGTGTCGAGACGACAGCCAAGTTGGCCCGCATTGGGGAACAACTAGATTCCCTGATGGTACAACCAAAGGGCACGTTGGAGCGTCAGATCATTCCCCTTAAGGCATGCATAGACGGGACTAGAAGCATTGTTGGGTCACCTCTTCCCATTGGAGAGAGAGATTCGAAGCCACCTAGTCAGATCTGATACGTTAACTTAGATAACAGTATGAGACGATCAGAGTTGCACAGGGTACAACATCCACATGTTGAGGTTGGATGGTGAGAGATTTTGAGTTGGCACCCGGTGGAGTGGGTTATAGAGATAGTGGTGGACACGAGTGTAGTTTAGCAGGAGTTTCCAGGTGTTGGGAGTACATGAATCCCAGACTAGCATTGGGATCTAGGTGGAACTTCTTGTCATTTCCCAGGCAGGTCAGTTGACTATGTCTTGGAGGGTCAAGTTGGCCTAGCATTTGAGCATGCGCATTCGCTTGGGGAGTTTTGGCCAGCTCCAGTGGCCAACCAGTTTATGGGCAGACTCTCTAGGTTGTCTTGGTATGGCACTTGTACGCAAGGTCACAAGGTGATCAACATACCTTGGTAGGAGCTGGTTGGAGGAGGTGGCATTGACAGACCACCAGATGGTGCCTTGTATGGGGCCGAGGATTCTTCACCTTTGTGTGGGGTACAGAGGTCACAGCAGAGCTGAGCAGTGGTGGTATCACTACTGACACTTAGGGAGATTCATTTCTCGGACCCCTTGAGGAGGGTTTGGAGTGATGATCCATTCGTCAGCGGGTATAGTAATGCGATGGTGGAGATGATGATACTGATTGGGGGTGGTCCGACATGTAGAGGCACAACTCTAGGTCATCACACCCAAGGATGTGTGGGAGCCTCTAGCATTGAGCAGTGGACTATCGATGGACATGGAGTTGCATGGTGGTGTGCCGTAGTGTGTGGGACTGCATTGTGCAATAGGAGTGTCCTACATCACATTGAGAACACGCAAGGAGTGACCGATGCCTTGACAAAGACAAGGCAGGAGATGGTACAGGGTGGTATAGCAGTAGTAGGGGGTATCTAGCAATGTACAGGGGTATGCCTCGGGGTGTAGTAGCATGTCGAGGAGTACATGGATGATCGGTGGTATGCGAGAGAATACGGTGCTGCACAGCAGGGTCTTAGAGCATTGCCTCCAGGGAGACTCACGGACATGGACACTTGGCTTACCTTTGGGGGTATTTCACCTAGGATCAATGTGGAAACAGATGAGTGATACTTGATGGTATATGTTAGGACTCACGCACCTTCCCTCTTCTACATCACCCATTGGCACAGTTGATTTTGTCGTTGGCCTGTGGCACCTTGGGCATGAGCAGTGGGGTACGCGAGGCTCACCCAAGATATTTGGATGCCACTCAACACACTAGGGGAGAGACTTCTTAGCAGTGGCACTGGGTCGGGGTGCTAGTTTATAGCCACGGGTTAGGGGACGAGATGATCCTCTGTAGGGGTGGCACATCAACCATCGTTGAGCCTAGGCTTGGGAAGTAGGTCATGAGGGAGACATGCGTCACTTTTCCCTCAGGGCATGTCAAGATCATGCATGAGCGAAGGATATTGGATACAGTAGAGATAGCATCCCATTATGTGTCTAGGCTCCAGACATTGTATCGACACTTTATCGAGAGGGTGGATAGCATATTCAATGCAGATGAGGTGGCAGAGGTAGAATATGAGGGCATTCTTTCTGTATGCGAGGGTGAGGACTCCTTTTCATATGAGTCCATAGGATCAGTTGAGGATGCTCATGGGGAGAGAGAGAAGTCATGCAGAGATGGTAACAGTATACCGAAGTTGCATTCCAATGTCCAGGGTGAGCAGTCACGGGACTCTGCGGGAGATACTCTAGGCGAAGAGTCACTTGTGACAATTTAGCTAGAGCAGTAGGTGATGGACCCTGAGTCGACACAGAAGGAAATTATTCACATCAGGCATGATATTCCTTTGGGGGAGAGCTAGATGGGCACCCACATTGATCTTATGAGGGATATCTGGCTAACATTGGGGTCATCCAATGAGGTGGGGCAGTCAGATGCACGGACATCGAGTACAGTGACAGCAGTTGCAGATCCATATCCTTTGGATTTATTGGAGGTTGATGGGATTGTTCTGCAGGGGGGCAGTAGATAGCAGGTGCATGAAATTCCTGATCAGGAGTGGGAGGAGATGTTGGATATGGTGGAGCATCCATCTGTGGGTCAACACAGGGATGAGGCACAACTAGATGTACACGCAGTCAGCAGAGCTACAGTGTTTTTAGTGGGTAGCACTCTCCAGGAGTACATCGATGGAGCTTGCAGCATATTTTTCCCACTTTGGCCCATTATAGAGAGAGGGTCTTCCTTCTATAGGCATATTTCATTGGCAGACAGGGTAGAGTAGTGGGAGTTTATTACGGGTTGGCGGAAACACTCCAGGCATGTTCCATATTTAGTTGTTGTTGCTAAATCAGATTCTTCTTCAATGATGGACTAGTGGGAGATCATGAGTTGGTACCCTCTTGATGGTACGATATTCTTCATAGGGAGCACAACGGAGCAGGGGAACTTGGAAATAGCAGATGTTATAGATTCCAGCTGGCAGGGGGGCACAGGTCATCATTTCCTTAGCACTCCATCCTAATTTCAGCAGAGCAGGATCAGCGTGGGATTGAGTCAGGACTTGGATTGGAGAGAGGTGATGAGTTGGTACACAGTTGATGGGACATCTTACACAGTCACAGATACAGCATAGTTGGGGTCATGTTCTTCACCTCTTAGAGCATCATTCATCGCCAGAGGTAGTGCACAGTCCGAGCCATGGGACTTGGGTGATTATTGGCAATGGTGGCGATGGGATCTGAGGGGATTGTTGGTTGGCTGGTACCGTGAGAGATCAGTATGGGATCCTAGCATTGAAAGATTCCTTCATATCAGGATGATGCAGAGGACAAGGAAGATTCAGTGGTGCATCTAGGACCCAGGAACATTTTGCAGTGTCGGTGGGGAGCATCAGCTAGAGAGGAGGATTTTTCAGGAATTACTTGAGGACAAGAAATTTTTGGCGGGGAGGACTGTAATATTCCCAATTAGCAGCAGCTAATTGGAAATATTAATTTTGATCAATTTTGCCTTATATAATTAAATTATAAATAAAAAGTGAGTGGAGAGGGTCTAACTCACTTAGACGGAATAAAAAACCTTCCTAGTAGCATAACGCTGTGACTTAAGGGGGATCCAAGGGGGCCAAACACCACGTAGAGAAGGGGGCCCACGTACACTCTAGAAGATACTGCATAGATAAGGATGAGCATGTGGAGGAGAGAGAAGCTACGTTGGGGTTTTAGAGGGAAACCAATGTTATACAATACGGAGGAGACTTTTCATTTGATTCATTCTGGAGTTGATTATTTTGAGCTAGACGTTTTTTCTTCTTGAGCACGCTGGCTGTTTAGCCTGTCTGCAGCACTGTTTAGTGCCTTGAGTGTCCCTGGTCGGAGATCTCGCCATTAGCCCCGGGGGACTTCGAGTGCCTGCTTGGGAAAGGTTATTTCTTTAGTATTTTGTGAGATTTTTTGCTGTTTGGGTTTGTTGCAGAGCTGGGCTATCATAGAGACTACGCAGTCACTAGGAGGGAGGACGCAATCCATTTTGGAGGTGCTCCAGATCATGATTTCTGCAGGGGATTTAGCCAAGATTTTGAGCAGAGGATCAAAATTTTCCCATAGAAGGATTTTGGTGGAGTTTGAGGCGGAATTTCATCTATTTTCATTTAGCCTCTGTGCAGAGCCTTAGAGGCTATCTTAATTCCATGAGGAGGCATTTTCTGGTGATTTTTGGGGGTTGGCCATTCTTGATATGGTTTCTGGGTTTTGTCTGGGTTGGTGAGTAGAGGAGGTTTTCATATTTTCATCTCACTTAGGTAAGTGGATCAACCCCTAATCTTCAGTCCATTCTAGCCGTAGCAGCCACACGACAGTTTCCAACGGCTGGGACATAGAGTAGCCATTTCCTGTATTTTATGAGAGTGTTTCTTCACTTGCTTTGAGAAATATCGCCTATTGTATTTCATTACATTTCTCATATTAATAAAATGGCTCAACATTTCCTCTATATTTTTTTTGGATGAGTTGTCGTAGTCGTCGTAGTTGTCGTATTCTCTTTCTATGATATTACATGTCTATTATTGTTTTTGAGCATTCTAGTTCTATACCACTTGGTGTTTTTATCTTCCACTCTTAGACAGAGTCTGGAAAGGGCCAAGTAGCCTTAGGATCTTGTCCTCTTTTTAGAGGTGAAATATCCGGTAAATTCCCTCCCATTCTATCTATGCTTGGAGTTTGTTGTGTTTTAGAGATATCCCCGAAACAGGATATTACAACCTCCAAGGTGACCATTCAGGAATCAGATCCAGGGATAGGACATTCCATTAGACACTTGTGATCTGAAACCTAAAAGGTTAACTCTTCAGACAAGGAAACATTAAGGACTTAAACACAAAGATGAAGGCCTGAGATCAGAGAGAGACTTTGAACTCTCAATGCTTCGACATCCAACTTAAGGGAACTTAGAAAGGTTCAATTAATCGAAAAGGACCCTAGTGAGACAGAATCAGCATTCAAAACTCCCAGTATCCAAATTCTTTCAATTAAAACCCAACAAGAACATCTAAGGATAGATTCATTAATTGATACATCAGCTAGTGAGTAATTATTAGTCACTACACTGGTTAAATTAGCTTGAATCAGTACTTAGTTAGCACATATAGTAGAACATCAAAGGTAGGGAGAGCAGAAACATAGGGTACCATGCAAGGGTAAATCCTATGCTATATTTCTGATTCGTATCAGAAGAAATGAAATATGATGAATTACAAAGGGGAATAAAGACATAGATAGGAAACATCACCGCTGCTTTAAATCAGGATCCAAAGAAATGTGCTTGTCATATTAAAGAGAAACACCACTCATGTACAACATTTCCAACAACTTGATATTCAGTCTGAAAACATCTTCCTTGGCCTATCTTACAAGTTTACACAGAGAACTATATCTCAAGAGAAACAACTTGCAGTTCACAGATATCCGATCAACAACCTTTACAATGAGTTTCTCCATGAGTTTTATAGATGAAAGAGAGGCAAAGGGGGTAGATGAAACACTAAATGAAACATTAAAACAGAGTAGAAGAAGAGGGTCAAGGCCCATTCTGTCTTAATGTTTATGCATTAATATTTAGTACTCTTTGGAAGAGAGGGTGGTCTTGACGTACTTTGGTTGTAATACTCTGCAGTACTCTGGTGAATAACAAAGGGTAGATAAATAATTTCAGGGTCTGCCATGCTGCATAAAAAATGCTCTGGTAGCATAAGGACTACTGTCAGGGTGGAAATCTTCTCAGGGACACAATTTAGAATAAAGACAGTATGGGTACTGTGTCCTTTCTCAGGGGGAAACTTCTGCTGATGTGAAACACTGATGATATTGTTTTCTATGCATTAGGCCTCATTAGGCCCTCTGTGATAATCATGAGGTCTTCAATCTGGTACATTTTCCCTTTAAACAATGAATCAGATCTTAAATTCTTCAATTACAGGCATTAAACTCTCTGTTTATCCACTGATACTCTTTGCCTCTTTGTGACCGTCTCTATTAGTGAAACTTTAGCTTCAAAGATGCTGGAGAGGATTTACAAAGTTAAGCTCTGTACTTTGATGAAAACTTATGTTCTAACACCTTCCCAGGTGCTTCTCTATAATCACAGGCTCTAAAAAGACTTCATCTGCACTCTGCACCACTATAATAGTGATTATGAGCAATGGCAGTTTTCACCGCCTGTAACCTGCAAAAGAACATAAATCTATTAAGAAATCCATGCAGTGGGAGGATGGATACGGTGGCAGCGCAAAAAAAATGAATGCTATGGATGCAATGGAAAGCAGTGGAAAAATGCAGTGAAACAGTGAAAATTGATCTGATGAAAGTTGGGAAAAATGAAAAAACTTTAATGTAAAACATTAAAATTTTAATGTTGGCAGAAAAATTATGCTAAACATAAACTTAGGACCTTTGAATGAAACGGGCTGATATGGTGGGACCCAGTCATGGGAGGAGGGTGATTCAATATGGATCGTCAGATCTCAGGAGGAGATTGATAGTTGAGATGACGTGATGAAGGCCAATGGTCGCGTGATGAACAAATATGCCTAGAATGCGAGATGCACTATGGGCCGTTGATCTATATAGATCAACGGTCAAAATCAGTTAATGAACCTTGGGCAATAAAGTGGGGAAGTGTTTTTGGAATAGAAAACAACTATTTTCGTGCGGCCAGAAGGCTCGAAGGAAGATTTCACTTTTTCAATGCGACATGGGTCTTTAGCTGACACGTCACTCTAGAAAACCACCCATATCGCATAAGTTCCAATTGTTAAATCTCAGAGCAAAAAACAATGCGATTTTGCTATGGATTGTTAGATCTGGGCCAGCGAGATCCGACGGCGGTGGAGGAGCGCGATCTGAGGGAAGTGCAGGGTCAGTAAAGGTGGGGCTAAAAGGACGGCAGTTTCATTGTGGGCCGTCTGATCTGAGGATGTGTTATAGCATCATTTCTCACCTTCATATGATTCATGATTTCTCTTATGGCTTTGGGCACCCATTCCTACAGACTTGGACAAATTCACTAAAAAATAGTGTAAAAATCCCCATACGCGGTTATGCCCAGACTTTTCTGCGTGTATAGGCGAGTCCACATGCACTTTTCCGCGTATGACATTAAAATCATGAAAAAATATATAAAAATTCCATATTTTCGGGCTGGGTTGATGGTTACTCAGGTAGTTCAACCACCCCAGCACGTGGCCAACTGTTTCTAACTGTTGAAACTACTTGGAGTGAGTATAAAAGCCCCTCATGTGTATGGCCTAAGAGGGAGAGAGAATTTATTGATATTATACTCTGTTGGTATTCCCTATCCAAGTTTGATTCCCCATGCCTCCTGCACTTTCCTAGTTCATTACAGGAAACCCTTGTTTCCTTGAGATGCTCATCTCCCTATATGTCATCTCGTATGCACCAGTTTGGAAGGAATCTTAGCGAGGCAAGGGCGGGACGGATCTGGATGACGGTCTGCTCGAAGATCGTGGAAGGATTCAGGTGATCTCTCTACTCGTTATTTCTATACATGCTATTTATAATACATAAGTACCATCTTGTTCCCGAAATATACGTGTTAGTGTCTGCTTACATATATGAGAAAATTGTTATTTAAGCATTCATTATGATTTATTTAATGTTTCATATGGATTTCACTAACATTTAGAGTAGATATATGCTGTACAACCAGTTCTTCGTGCTTGTTTCTTCTTGTCTTTCAGGTTAAGAAGGAAGGACGGTTGCTAGGGGTTTGGACCCCGCGGGATCTGCTTCAACCGTAGGACCTACGGGTAACTTTCTCGATCTACTCTATTTAGTTTTTCCTTAACATACATGGTTGTGTGAGTCCTTCTTAAGTAGCATGCCCCTGCTTTGTGGAGGTTGTAACCCAACGAACCTCTAGGGTGATTTTCCCCGAAACAGAACTAGTGACTCCGTTGGGGATCACATTTTTGTGACTCCCCTGTTGGGTGGCTTCAGCTGTTTGATAGGTTGCCGACAGTTTTAACTTTCATTTGTAGTCCAGTTTACTTTTTCTCAGTCAGTCTGAAGTCCTGGTTTCTTATCCAGGCTTGATCCTTTTTGTTTTTTCATTATTTACCTTTGTATACGTGCTTTTGTCTGCACACAGTCGCGTATACACGCAAGTTTGTATAAAGGGAGTCGCGTATACGCGAGTTTCCTTTAGCACAGTCGCGTATGCACGCTTGTTGCTAAACTGTGAAGTAGCGTATACCTAGACAGATTTTGAATTTTTGGATTTCTTGACTTTTTGGTCCTTTCTGGCCATGGAGACCTGTCCCTACAGTGTCTTTGCACTCTCTGGATTGTGAAGAAGGTGGTCTTTTTTCTTTTCTCTCTTTCGTTTAATTGAAAACTAGTCTTTTTGGCAAAGTGTTGTTTCTGGTGCTGGCACTTCTGGTTTGAGTACCAAGATAGCTTTCTGGGCATTCTTGGTTGTTCTGCTTTATCAGAACAGAGAGATCCTGCTCATTTACTCTTTCCTATCTTTGTGTTTTTCTTGGCACTACGATTTTTTCCCGTTCCTTGATTGGTTTTCTTGAGTTTAGTTGGCTAGGTCTTGTTGCAGCTTTTGAAGAGTCTTTCTTGGTTCTTTGGAGTTTTTGTTTGCGGTAAGTTTGTACTATTCGTCTAGGCTGAGTGGCTGAGTTTTCTTGTCTTCTTTCGCTCTTATTGATCTTGCTACTAGTTAGCCTTATAAGGTTTGGAGCATTGTTGAAGTTTTAACTTGAAATTCAGTGGTGTTTGGCTTGGAATTTGATAGTTTTGCTTGGTCTTTTCGAGCTCTTTCTTTATAAAACTCAAAAGCTCAAAAAACATTTACTTTGCTTTTTGTTTTTGCATTTCAAAGGCTCAAAAAACATTTTGTCTTGTTATTTTCTTTTGTTGTGGCATTTTTGTTTTCGTTTTGCTATATCTTTTGAAGCTTTTGTGAGGTTTCTTGCTTTTGGTTTTTGGCTTGATTTTGGGGAGGAGTTGTCATTGATTTCTTCCTCCTGATTTTAAGTGTTTTTGGTGTCTTCATATTAAGAGTTCTTGATTTCGGGAACTAGCTTTCTAGACAACTAAAAAGAGTTAAAACTAAAGGAGCCTTTGGGAAATTTCACTCTGCTTTAGGAGATTTTGCATCTTAGGATTTGCATGCTTGTAGTGATTTGCATTAGGTGCACTTCAGCATTTAGTCATTTTCATAATTTTTGTGAGTGTGAGTTTGCTATTTGAAAAGAAAAATACAATTTTTAATCTCGTAGAACCTGTATAGAAGTTGCTTTTCATCGAAAGACAATAACTGCATTTGCATGTAGTTTGGTTTTTATTAATTTCTTTCTGCGTCAAAACACCATAAGTTTCATTTCTGCATCCTTGTGACTTAACATAACAGCCCATTAAAATAAGCGATATAATTTAAAATCAACTAGCAAGTTTTCTAAGTGTCATACACCAACTAGCTAGGTTGTAGGGCCTTGGATTAGGTGAGTGGAGAGTTAACTCTCCAAGGCCACTCAAACTAAAACATAGAAGTTTATTAAATGAGCGAAATCCAACACCGTTAGGTGGACCGGGAAAGCTCTCCTCCAGAGAGTCAAGCGCGAGGGGAAGTGAAGGTTGAGATGAGAGATAACCCCTCTAGATTGACTGAATCTAACATTAAAATAATTTCCACGGCTTGTGTATAATGGACTGCCCATAGTTTGCCACTCTGGGTTCCACACGGAGTAGAAAATTTGGGGGAATACCCATGGTGCCTAATGGGGCATTAGCATCACTTTCAGCCCAGTACTTACGGAGGTGCCTTACGGGGGGATTTGGGTGCTTGAAATTTGGCAAAAATTTTGTCGTTAGGAGATTTGACGTAATGTTCTGATGTGATGAGACATTAGGGCCCCTGTCATCGGACTACTTTAGGAAGTCCTATATTAACTTTCTGTATTTTGGTGTCCGGCCCTCATCACTCGGAGCGGAAATACTTGGAGGCTGTTTTCTTGATTTTATCTTAGGGATTTTTCTTTTAGTGAGTACTCTTTGCTCCTAGCTTTCCTAGCTTTTCACTTTTTTGAGTCTAATTTAAAATCTATAAAAGTGGCTGCTCAAGCACCTCATCGATCGAGGAGAATCCGGGGGTTATCTCCCGAGAGTCCAAAGCCTTCTTCGAGAAGGCATATGAGTGATTTAGCAAGTGGTTACCACCCTGTGGCATCTAACGCAGTGGAGAGAGATCCTCCACAAAGGTCTGAAGGTTTCATAGCTGATTCTGGTGTCGGTTCCGAGAGGAGCGTTTCGCTCACCTCGCGAGTTTTATTTCCTCAGGAAGAATATTTTCAAATTGAAGAAGTACCTGAACCTCCTGCGTCAGGTCCATCTCCTCTTCCTCCTGATTATCCGTTCGTTGTTCAATACATTGGACCTGAGTTGGAGAGACCGGAAGATCTTACGTATCATTCTTACCTTTCGATGGCCACGACTGGGAACGCGACTTCTGCTGTGAGTGCTGCAGGCATTCAGACTCCTACTTCTGTTGAAGCAGGGGGCACTATTGCTTCATCTTCGATTGCTTCTAGTGCTGCTGTGTTTGGCTCTGGTTTCATCCAAGCACATGCTTCTCATTCTGGTCCCTTCTATTCAGGTATCCCCTCTAGTGGGAATCCCTCTTTTTCCTTTTCTGCTGCTTCAGCTGGATCCACACCCATGTCTTCCATGGCTAGTGGATCAGCTTCGTTTCAAGGGTTCCCCTTCGGAACTGGACACATTCCTAGTTTTAATCCTTCTTTAGGGTCCTTTCCGTTTACTTCTCAGACCCAGAGTTTCAACCCTTGGTCTGGGGGGCAAAGTTCGACTAATTTTACAGGATGGAACCCTGTATTCACTACAGCGGGGGCAGGGAATCAGTTTTATGCAGGTCATCAAGGGAATACTTCTTTCCCTTCATCCAGTTCTTATCAGACTTTTTCTCCTCTGTCTAATGCCTGGAACCCCTATCAAGGGCTTTCCTCTTCATTTAATACTTCAGCGGGGGGAACTGGTCTGGGCTTTGGTAACTCGGCGCGGGGAGGAGGTTCTTCTCCTTTTTCTACAAGTCCTTTTTGGCAACCTAGTGCCTCATCAAATCCAGGGTATTCTTTTCAGAATGTTGGGAATCCATCCCATCAAGGATGGAATCCTCAGGCTCCGCCTCGCTTACCTTTCCTGGCAACGTTAAACTTGCCAGATTTGTCGAAGTTGACTAATGATCCGATTCGTTATAGTCCGGGGTGGCCTCCGGTTCCCACCAAACTTCCTTCATACATTCCAAAGTTTGAAGGTAAGAATGGAGAAGATCCGACTTACCACATCACCACTTTCCACTTATGGTGTTCTTCGAACTCCCTGATCGATGATTCGATTAGGTTGAGATTATTTCAACGCACCCTAACTGGAAACGCTGCCAAATGGTATATCGAGCTAACTGGGGGCAGTTTTGCTACATTTGGAGAACTGGCTATCACATTTCTAAACCATTTTTAGTTTCCTGTCTGATATGAGGCTGGGACGAAACTCCTGGCTAATTTTAAGCAGGATGAGGCAACTCACATTTCTGATCACATTCAGGAATGGAGGAGAAGAAAGAGGCTTATCAAAGCTCATATTCCTGGAGAATTCCTTCTCGAATGGTTTCTAAAATCTCTGCAGTTAGACATTTCAAAAGATGTATCCCTATCTGGGGTATTTTCTGAGGAGCAGGCCATTTTTAGGGCCCAGCAGCTGGAACTGATCTATTCTCAGTCTGGGGTCCTTTATAAATATTTTCCCAATGCTCCTCGCTCCAAATTAGATTTATCAAAAACTAAGCCCAGTCCTCATGGTGATGGGCTTGTCGGATTGATCAATAGTGGTGCAGCCAGCCTGCTTACTCAACTGCAGCAGTTGTCTTTGCAATCTGCTCCTTCTAGTCAGGCTGTGCCTGCTGAGTCATCGCCTTCCCAGTCTTTGTCCATAAATGCTGTCCAAGCTTCTGATCCCAAAGGAAATCAACAATCCGATGGGAAGAAGAAGGGACGAAATAACAAGAAGAAGGGCAAGAACGGGAAGGGTAATGCGAATAAAACCAACGAGCATGTTGGTGAGGGTCCAAAGGAGAAAAATAAAGTGAAGTTTCCATGCAAGTTGTGTACTGGAGACCATCTCACACACCTTTGCCCTAAAATTCAGGATGCGCAGTGCTTGTTAGCCCAGCAGGGTTCTTCTAGTTCCCAGGCTGTGTTAACAAACCCTTTTCCCCAAGGGCAACAATTAGTTGTTGGTGCGAACCAAAATCCTGGGGCTTCCTCTGGGGGCACCCAGGAAGGGGAAATTCCATCGAACATTTTCATGATGAGTGCTCACGCAGATATCGCTACGAGATCCCGTGATTATGGCAGAGAAGAGTCTTCGAAAGCTAAGGAAGTTCCTGATGCTACTGAGCCGCTTCACATTACGAAGCCTACTGTTGAGTCTATGCCTCGGATGCCCAAAGAATCTTCTAAGCGATCAACGATTAATCCAAATGCTAGGGCTGCCCAGAACTACTCGATTGTGGAAGATCTGGCGCAGAGTCCTTGTGCTATGTCAGCTTTAGAGGTACTCCAGTCTTGTCCAGCTCAGTGCAGTGCTTTGCTCACTGCCATTGGGACTATTGATCCAAAAAATTCTCTTCTGATTACTTTTGATATGACTAATTTTAAGAAGAGACTTCCTCATCAAATGGCTTTTCATATTAAATCGTCGTATCAGAAGTGCAATATCTTTTGAACGGTTGTTGATGAGGGTGCTTCCACATGCGTGATGTCTCTCACATGCTGGAAGACACTTGGATCTCCCAAAGCTGTTCCATATAACACTTTTCTTACTGCATTCAATGGTCATTCTCACAGACCCCATGGTATTGTCCCAACTTTGCCCATCTGTGTTCGGGGAAAAACTGTCAATATAGAGGTTGAGGTAGTGGATGCAAGCTTGGACTACAACCTTCTGTTGGGGAGAAATTGGATTTATGATATGGATGCCATTGCATCCTCATTATTTCGAATTATATGTTTCCCCCACGAAGGGAGGATCGTTACAGTGGATCAACTGGACTGTCATCCTGTAGACCCGAATGTGTCTTCTGACTCATCTATTCCTAAGTTGGATAATACTAAGGCGCCTGTTGAGAATTTAGGAGTTGGAATGTATTCTTCCTTGATGGGTACTTTCGATATTCCTCCTCCTACGGTTCATATTAATGCTATTTCATCCTCCAAGGTTCCTCTTCGAAGAGAGTTCTTCAAAACTCACTTTTTTTCGGACCCTTGGACCTTACCCTCCCCTACTTCCACATTAGCGGAAGGTCAAGTGGGTGGAATGGAATTTCCTATTTCTGCAGCTGAGATTGCCTATCAGTCTGTTGTTGACTCTGCAGAATCCATTCCAGCTCCTCTTTCACCAGAAGAGTTGGATGGAGATGTGGCTCCGGCTTGGACGCTAAGTTCTTCTTCTGCCCAGGATTGCCTTGATACCACACTTCCATCTGAAGAGGCCATCCTGGAAGCCATGACTGGTATAGATAGACCGTGGGATGATTTGCATCATCGGTCTTATTTTTTACCTGACTTGAGCGAAGTTGAAACTAGTTTTCCAAGTCCTCTATCTCCTGGTCCTGTTCACCCAGTCTTGAACCCTTTGGCACCAACATAGGTTTGTGCTGAAGGAAACATGGCTGTGATTTCTCCTACTATCTCGGTGAAAATTTCCAGGGATCCCAATATTATTGAGAATTTCTTCATTGGAGATGAATGTTCCTGTGAAGATGTTCAAATTTACACTGAGCTCTTTAAAGAGTATAGGGATGTATTCGCTTGGTCTTATGAGGAAATGCCTGGAATAGACCCATCTATTGTCCAGCATGAGATCAAGACGTATGAAAACGCTAAGCCGGTGAGGAAAAAACTTCATCCAGTCAATCCTAGGAAGGCAGCAGCTATCAAAGCTGAAGTTGAAAAGCTGCTTAAGGCGGGATTCATTTTCCCGGTTCCTTTGACTGAATGGGTTTCAAATCCCGTTCCTGTAGATAAAAAGCAAGGAATGATTCGAGTGTGCATCGATTTCAGAGACCTAAATAAAGCATGTCCTAAAGATAATTACCCCACACCATTTATCGATCAGATCATTGACGAGTGTGCCGGTAATGAGATTTTCTCCTTCATGGATGATTTCTCCGGATATAATCAAATTACTATCCGTCCTGAAGATCAACATAAGACTGCCTTTATTTGTCCCTGGGGTACGTTTGCATACAAGAAGATGCCTTTTGGTCTTAAAAATGCTGGGGCTACCTTTCAGTGGGCCATGTCATATGCCTTCCACGACATCAAAAAGATTATTGAGGCATACTTAGATGATTTAGCTGCTCATTCTCAAAAGAGGATGGATCATCCTGGTCACCTCCGACAAATATTTGAAAGATGTCGTTTTTATAAGATTAGATTGAATCCGAAAAAGTGCGTTTTCGCGGTTACATCTGGTCGGCTATTGGGACTCATTGTGTCTAGGGAAGGGATAAGGGTAGATCCCTTCAAGGTTGAGGCAATACTTCGGTTGCCTCCCCCGTCCTCTATCCGTCAGCTTCAAAGTCTACAAGGAAAGTCTAATTTTCTTCAGAGGTTTATCGTCAATTATGCTGAAGTTATAAAGGGATTTATGAGACTGTTGAAGAATGGAGTTCCTTTTCTTTGGGACGACTACGCTCAACGCTCATTCGATGCTTTGAAAAAAGCATTGACCTCTGCTCCTTTATTGAGTCCACCTGATTATAGCAGGAATTTCCTTTTGTATCTGGCAGCAGCAAAATCTACCATTGGTATAGTTCTGGTTCAGGAGGATGATGCTCTTACAGAGCATGTTGTTTACTACCTAAGTCGAGGATTGGTAGGGCCTGAAATCCGATACACTCCGATAGAAAAATTAGCTCTAGCAGTAGTTCATGCTGTTCAGCGACTCCGGCATTACATTATTCTTCGCAAAAACTTATGTTTTGGCAGCTGCCAATCCATTTCAGTTTGTCCTCAGTAGGCGAGTGATTGGGGGAAAATACAATCGATGGATTGTGATTTTGCAGGAATTTGATCTTGAATTTATGTCTGCCAAATCCAAGAAATCATTAGTTTTCGTGGAATTGATCTTCGAGTTGCCCTGTGGAGAAGAGATGATCTATGATGACTCCTTTCCGGACGAACACTTGTTTCTTATCTCTTCATAGGATCCTTGGTACGGGGATATCATTGTGTATCTCCAGACTGCGAAGTTTCCCTCTACTTTTTCAAAAGATGAGCATCGTAAGCTGTGTCACTTGGCCAAGAATTATTTGATTATTGGTGATGCTTTATACCGTCGAGGGGTTGATTCAATCCTAAGACGCTGCTTAACTCTTGAAGAAGCTGAGGATGTGCTCAATGATTCTCACAGTGGAGCTTGTGGGGGTCATTTATCTGGGCTTGATACAACCCAAAAGATCTTGCGTGCTAGGTACTTTTGGCCCTCGATTTTTAAGGATTGTATTGAATCGGTCAAAAAGTGTCATCCGTGTCAGGTCTATACTCGGAAAATGCGCGCTCATCCAGCTGCGCTTTTTCTAGTCATTACTATCGGTCCCTTTACAAAGAGGGGTATTGATTATACTACTTGTAACCCACCTTCGGCTAAAGGTCACAAGTACATTATCATAGCAGTAGACTACTTTACGAAGTGGGTCGAGGCTATGCCTACTTTTGGGAATGATGGTGAGACTGCAACTCTTTTTCTTTTCAACCAAGTTATTGCTCGTTTTGGTATTCCTAGAGAGATTGTCACTGATCATGGCAGTCATTTTCAGAATAGTATGATGGCTGAGTTGGCTCTCAAATAGGGTTTCCGGCAGGAGCATTCATCTCCATATTATCCTCAAGCCAATGGGCAAGTGGAAGCCGTGAATAAATCCTTGAAGACAATTCTTCAAAGGAAAATTGATAAAGCTAGATCCAACTGGCATATTATGCTATATCCTGCACTTTGGGCATACAGGACGTCAGTGAAAACTGCAACTGGCTTTACTCCGTTTCAGTTAGTCCACGGGGTGGAATCCGTATTTCCTATTGAATGCAAGATTCCTTCTCTTAAATTAGTTGTTGAACTTCTTCCTGACACTTCTAGTCTGGCAGAACGGCTTCTTCATCTGGAACATCTCGATGAGCAGCGTCGGGATGCCGCCACGATGAATGAAGCACATAAAAACCGAGTTAAAGTTTAGTACGATAAGGCGGTCAAGCCTAGGGTCTTTTCGGAAGGTGACCTTGTTTTGGTCTATGCCCAAGAAAAATATGCCCTGGGGGTAGGGAAGTTTAAGTCTATGTGGTATGGCCCCTATATCGTTAAAAAAGTCCTTAAGAAAGGAGCATACACCTTGGTTGATTTTGAAGGGAACGAGTTGTTGGAGCCCTGAAATGGGATCTATTTGAAGAAGTATTATGCCTAGGCTCCGGCCTGGCATGTTGCTTTTGTATATAGTAGTTTTTACTTTGTACATATCTGGTTGATTTTCAATATTTGATGAGTTGGTGATGTTTTTGATCTGCTTTGGCAGGTTGTGTTGGATGTCATGAGTCATTTTGGTTTCGCCGATGGTGCTAGTAGACACACCCGGAACTTAGCTTCTGCGGCTTGGGTGCTTCATTATCCATCCGGTCAGCTGTTAGTATCAAGAGGGGTCTGCATTGGTCCTGCTTCCAATAATATAGCAGAATACACTGCAGTTGTTCATCTACTCTTGGAGGCAATATCTTTGGGTGTTGATTCGTTGGTAGTTTTGTTGGATTCTCAGCTGGTGGTGTCGCAGTTGAACAATACTTATCGGGTACGAGATCCATTTTTATTACGATTGTTCTTGAGGGTACGTTTGTTACAAAGGTCAATTCAATTTTTAACTTTCATTCATATTCCTCGAGCTGACAATTGGTTTGCTGACTCATTAGCTAATCAAGCATTGGATTGGCATATTAATCATTCCATACAATAAAATTTTAATCATCAAAAACATCATACATTTTGATACATTTATCACATCACATCAAATATCGCTGTATATATATCATTAGAGTGTTCAAAAACTTTACAAAATTTGGATCCATAAGGTCATACAAAACTTGGGCTTATGCCCCGATCGTGTTCAGTCTCAAAAAAGAATATATAGTCATATAATACATAATATCTGTCTACTCCTGAGGTCCCTGTCCAGAAGTTGTGTTCCTATAGAACGTGACCGCGGTGGCAACTCGGCGGAATAATCGTACCCAGTCTCGGGGCACTCCTACCACCCGTCTCTTGACGGCTTCTGGAAGGTCTTCCACGGCAGCCATAGGTATTTAGCGGGTTAACCCCTCCAAATTCCTCTGCACGGTCTGAAGCGTCCTCTCTGAATCCACTGTATCTGCTTCGCCCCTGCGACGCTTGTGGTGCGGGAGACCCTCAGGTCGAACTGGTCCAACATCTGAATCATGATCATTTTAAATTGTCAGTCATTATGAATCCAATAAAAAACATGTTTGTTTTTCATTTTTTCATATATATTTGAAAAATCCCAAAAAAAAACTATATAAGTCAAAAAAATTTTGCAAACTTACCAACTGTGCCCCATGCTATGCCTAGTGGAAGAACTAGATCTGGATCTCCATGAAAGTCCATCCCGGTATAGGGATAGTCATCCACCGCGATGATTTTTTCTCCCCACCAAAGGAAGAACTCATCATCCCATGTGGTCCAGGGTACTTCACTACCCCCCAATCTCTTCATCATGTCTGCCCAATGGGCAATTCTTGGGTCCCGCGGGCTACTGATGGTAGAGATAACTCTGGGTCTCAATGCTGGTATCTTCTCAAAGAAGAATGTTGTCAAAATTGTACCGTAGCCAAAGTGTTTGGTATTTGCTTGGCGGATTGAGGTCAACTGTTGCTTCATGTTCAGTAATAGGGTTGTGCACCAATCATACACATGAGTCAAGCATTCTACTGCTATGCTCATTTGCGTCCTGGACGCCTGATGTAGGGAGGCAGATCCTGCCACTCTGCCGATGGTGAAAAGGAGGATTTTCATGTGCAAATCCCGTAAATCTTTAATTGCAATCTGAGTTCCAACCTTTTTGGAACCCTCTACGCAATACACGTGGACATAATCTTCCACGGTTAACCCTCCCAGGGGCTTCCCATGCAAGTCTACTGGTTCTCCCCTTCGGGAGAGTCTAGTGATGAAATATATGTCTTCCACTTCAATGTGTACTGGCATCTGATCAATAACGAACCAATCTTGGTCTGGTTCCCAATAATTGACGAGCATTTCTAGCAACCGAACATTGCTTTTCATATTTGGCATTTTGAAGAATTTGAACAATCCGCAATTCCGAAGGATATTTTGCGCTGCTCGATCTTGCATGACCTCTTGATCAATTGCGATGTGTTCACGCTCTCTCCATGAGATTTTCATCCTATCAAAATTCATTAAATCATGCATTAGCCACGCATTTTTTGATTCGGACCTGCGCATACGCGACTTTTTCTTTGCACAGTCGCGTGTATACGTGACTTTCCTGTTATGAACCCGCGTATGCGCAAGTCCGCATTTTTTAGCAAGGGTTTTAATGGTAAAATTCACTAAATTTTAATTTCTAAATGGAAAAAATGATTTGCAAGGATGATTGAGGAGCCTACCTGAAAATTCGGTGCGATTCGACGGTCGGTTGTTCCTGATTTGACGAAAGAAGTTTTTTGCTCCAGAGCACTTTTTCCAAATCAGCAATGCAATAATGAACCAAATATGAGGTAATTTGTCTATTTATGGCTAAAAGTTGAAAATTTTCGCAAAAATTCCTTATGCTTATTTTTTCGATCTATCTTAAGCTGCATAACCCGGTTGCTTGGAAGTGCCCAGTTTGGTATGTTTTCAGGTACATTTTGACGATTTTGAGATTTTTCCCGGTTTTTGATCCATGATTACTGACTCGTCACGGCAGGTATATGATCTTCACTGGAATATAGGTTAGGGAAATCACTTTCCGTTGCATCTTGCATACTAGCCTCCATACTGATCACTTGCCATAGGGTCGATCCCATCAGGTCATGAGTATTACACCCATTTCACTCGCTGATTATTTAATCATGACTTGATGGTAGAGCCTTCTTTTACATGGGCTTCCTAGTTAGTTCCTCGCTATCACTTGTTGCCCATGCTGCATTTTATGTAGGCTCAGGAGTCCTCTTTAGTCCCGCCATGTCTTATGTGTTGAAACTTCATTCTTCTTCTTCTTCACTATCATTTTTCTGGCTTTTACCCTAGAGGCTCCCTTGTTTCGTTAAGTAGTATTACTGCATTGCATATTGGCTACTTGTTTATCCTGGCCTTTAGCCAGCTTCATTTGGACTCGATGTTTAAGCCAAATTTTGACCTTGACTCTCTGTACAAGTTAACCATTGCATGCACTTAGCTATCATGACTTGACACCTTTTTACCCATGGATGGAACGTTCCTCTGAGTATCACTTACCAGTTTTCGCCACCTTGCATTGAGCATAGGATTGTTCCAATCCCAGGAACTAGTGCATCTGATTTCTTGATACTCGTTCTATCCATTGTATCATAGCATTCTTTTATTCTTTTTCAGGCTTATTATATGAAAAAGACAAAAAAATAAAATATAACAAAAAGAGCGGGAACGGGATGTATCTTCGTTATTTTGATGGCAGTACAGAGTCAGTTTGTCGCCCTTGAACAAAGCACATATACTTATATATATTCCCTTCATTTGGGATGGTTCTAGTTTGACCTAGGTTCAGCCTTTACCATGTTTCACTTGTCAGTTCTCCCCCGGTTGGTTATCTCTTCCAATCATATGGAGAGTTTGTTCTGCCTCCTGCATAACAGACTTATACAGTGTCACTTTTACTGCCATGGTCATCACGAGTCGTGCTTTTGTTCAAGGGAAGTCTAACCAGAGTCGGCCATTCTGCGGTGTCTCTTGACTCATTATTCAGTCGACCTTCCCGGTCTTGTCAGTATCTTGTTCTATCACATCAGATGTTTTGGTCCTCTGCTCGTGCTGGTTTGAGAAGGTCTCCATTGACTTCTTGCTAGCGGGTTTGTCTCTTATCGACTACGACACATTGCTCTGAGAGCAAACCTAGAGCCGCACCCTGGCCCTATTTCCATCATTGATAGGTGACCTTGTGCTTAGCATTTGATCATCATTATGGGTCTTTGACTGAGTGGTTTCCCCTGTGTTCGATGTCAGCATACATTATCACACTTGGGATTCGTGCAATACCTTGATTTCCATTTGACCCTATCGGTGGATTTCTCGCCTCTGTGTCAGCTTTCATTATTGGTTGGTTCAGAGGGTTTCTTCCGTGCGCTAGCTTCATCTTGTGCACGTCGGAAACGTACTTCGGTTTTGGTTCCGTCACTCTACTTCGTCTGATTCCTTCCAAATCTTGGCCTGCGGGTTACACTCGCGCTGGACTGATGTGGGATGCCTTAATGCCTTCCTTCCAGCAGATATTTTCCCATCGACTCTGACTTATTGCTCTGGGAATAAGGTCTAGAGTCTTTTTGTCAGTACCTTAGGGTTTACAGTCATCAGTGGCAGACTCTTCGCTATCGACAGTGGGGATTCATCATTGCCTTCTGATTGGTAGATTCTCTCAAGTGTTCGACTTCAACTCATTCATTCACACTTGTTAGATTGTACTGGGGCATCTTGACGCTCATTTTCATTATTGGTGAGTTGTCTCGCGTTGGTTAACGGTATAAATCATTGACTGGTAATCCAACGATTTCTCACATGGTCGACTTCAGCTCATTTATTCCCATTGTGTAGAATTGTGCCATAGTGATCGGTGAAGACCTCGGGTTGCATCAGCATTTCTCGGTTCACTTTTGACAGTCCATTCAGTTTCTGCCAGTGATGCCGTCCACCCTTATATGTTGCAGTTCAGTACAGCAGCATCCTATATGTTAGCTCCCGAGTTGCGTGATTGTACCGTTTGTTCCACCTCTTATGATTCGGTACTTGGAGATTCAGTTACTTATATGATCAGACATCCAGTTGCACCATCCTTGATCAGCTTTCTATATGTGATACTTGGACATTGATTCAGACTTATACTTCCGGGCCATGCTCAGATGATTCATTGTGTACTTTCAGTTCAGTTATACTTGTATACATGTTGGATCTATTCGGTACTTTCTATATGATGTATTTTTGACTGAGCATGGGTATGCCCACCTCAGCATGAGTTGACTCTCTGTTTTCTTTCATTGGTTTTTGGCAGGCTGAAATCTGGTGAAGTCCTCTCTTGTCCTTGCGAAGTTCTTTCTATGTGCATAATATATTTCGGCCATCATGTACCCCTTCTGACCTCATATATTAGGGGGCATCTGTTATAGCATCATTTCTCACCTTCATATGATTCATGATTGCTTTTATGGCTTTGGGCACCCATTCCTACAGACTTGGACAAATTCACTAAAAAACAGTGTAAAAATCCCCATACGCGATTATGCCCAGACTTTTCCGCATGTATACGCGAGTCCACATGCACTTTTCCGCGTATGCCATTAAAATCATGAAAAAATATATAAAAATTCCCTATTTTCGGGCTGGGTTGATGGTTACTCAGGTAGTTCAACCACCCCAGCACGTGGCCAACTGTTTCCAACTATTGAAACTACTTGGAGGGAGTATAAAAACCCCTCATGTGTATGGCCTAAGGGAGAGAGAGAATTATTGATATTATACTCTGTTGGTATTCCCTATCCAAGTCTGATTCCCCGTGCCTCCTACACTTTCCCAGTTCATTATAGGAAACCCTTGTTTCCTTGAGATGCTCATCTCCCTATATGTCATCTCGTATGCACCAGTTTGGAAGGAATCTTAGTGAGGCAAGGGCGGGACGGATCCGGATGACGGTCTGCTCGAAGATCGTGGAAGGATTCAGGTGATCTCTCCACTTGTTATTTCTGTACATGCTATTTATAATACAGAAGTACCATCTTGTTCCCAAAATATACTTGTTAGTGTCTACTTACATATATGAGAAAAATGTTATTTAAGCATTCATTATGGTTTATTTAATGTTTTCTATGGGTTTCACTAACATTTAGAGTAGATATATGCTGTACAACCAGTTCTTAGTGCTTGTTTCTTCTTGTCTTTCGGGTTAAGAAGGAAGAACGGTTGCTGGGGGTTTGGACCCCGCGAGATCTGCTTCAACCGTAGGACCTACGGGTAACTTCCTCGATCTACTCTATTTAGTTTTTCATGAACATGTATGGTTGTGTGAGTCCTTCTTAAGTAGCATGCCCCTGCTCTGTGGAGGTTTAAGCCCAACAAACCTCTAGGGTGATTTTCCCCAAAACAATCATGGTTCCACTTGCATCAAAATCTGTGCCCACCTCGAATTGCATGCATGCTCTGCTCCTCCATGACCTGGGCACACTGGTGAAAAGACAAGTTTATATAAAAATTCGTTGGCGGAGTTTTCAAACTACTACGCTGGCACAATGAAAAATATTGGAAATATGGTTGAGGGGAGGTCGAGGGGTCAAATCCCACCTCCCCACAGAATCTGCATACACCTGAGCTTTAAATAACATAAAATAAATTTTTTGGGGGGTTGGGCTCATCCCCAACTCACACGACTGTTGCACATCGTATATAACATAGGCCGTTGCATTAAGTGTTGTAAGGAGTGAAGATGTACATGAGTGTGTTTCTTTGACATACAAGGAAAATGCCCTCACGCAAGAGTGGCTAGACCTCTCTACGAGATGTTCCACTACCAAAACTCTCATACATAAAAAGCACTCCTATCAGTATGATAATAGCTCACACATAAATACTATGAGTGTCCCGCCAATCATGGCAAACAAGGGATCTCAAACAACATACATGAGTATCCCGACAATATGGAATCAAGGGATCTCAAACATAATGCAAGTCCATTATAGAAAGTACATCAATAAGAAAACAAGATCCCACACCTCATACATCAAAAGGGATATGTCTCAAGGACAAATAATTACATGAAATCAACACATCATATACCTCACACTGAAGATGACTGTAGAATGGGATGCTATGCTGCTGGATCTGAAATCACCATAACAATCATGGCGTCGAAATGTGTGAAATAAACTTCTCACTCACTGAAAGATGACACCTACAACTTCACTTCAAAACATTATTGAAAAATGTAAAGCTCAGATGGAAAATCTGAATATTCCATCAGATTCATTACATTGAATAGTGCAAATTTGACTGTCCATTTTTTGAATTTTAAGAAAGTGAAGATCTAGGGTAAAAAGGAACCTATTAGATTCCCCCTAGATTCTTCCACGATGCTAATCCATGTGTGGACTGGAAATCTACAGCTCAAAAGGCGAATCCAACCTCGCCATTGCGTTCCCTGTGAAAAACCATGAAAAATGACTATAAACTTGACTATATTGTGACATCAAGAAAAATTACCTCCTCGGAAAAATTTCAAGGTTTGTGGTTCTACTCCTTGTTTCTGGGCCTACTCATGGTTCCACCTACATTGAAATATGTGCCTGTCTCGAACAGTGTGCACACTCTACTCCTCCATGGCTTGGGTGCATTGGTGAAAAGACGGGTTTATATAAAAATTCGTGGGCACAGTTTTCAAACTCCTCCGTTGGCGTAATGGAAAAGCTTGGAATTTGTTGAGGGAAGGTCAGGGGTTCAAACCCCGCCTCCCCACAGAATCTACATACACCTAAGTTTTAAATAACAAATTTTTTTTTTTGGGGGGGCTGGGCCTGCATTTGGTGGCTAGCCCCCAACTCACACGACTGTTGCACATCGTATATAACATATAATATGTTATATGGTTGGGGTGGCGGGGTTGACCATCGACCACCCCACCATATATATATATATATATATATATATATATATAGAGAGAGAGAGAGAGAGAGAGAGAGAGAGAGATATGGTTTGGTTTAACAGCAATGGGTGTGGCGTGGGCTCCAGTAGGGGTTATGGCTCGCCGACCCATTAATATATTTAATATATGTGCCATGTGAAAAATTGGGGTGGTGGGGGTGGTGGCCCATGATCCTCTTTTTCTAATTAATTTTTTTGTGTTTTAAAACTAATTAGGCGTTTTAAAAAAATTGAATTTGATGGTAGGAGTCAAATTAAAGTGGCCACAAATTTTCCTGGAACCTAGCCTGAGCTTGCCAGAATTCGGTGGCCAGGAAAGGTTGAATTTGTGCCTTCCTTAAGGCTGCCTAATTACCAAGTCAACCCAAAAATTTGACTACTCCTAACTTCTCCATATGGACTCGGAATTGAGTGTCGTATGTGTCGTTGGAATCAGAAAGACGAGATCTAGAATCTAAACCTGGTTTGAAATAATTCTGAACACTTTGATTTTTGAGCTTCCCTCAACCCTCTTTGTCCCGTGTGTGTATCTGGAGCCACCTAGATCAGTTATGGGATGTTGTCAACTCTCATTGAATTCCTTCCTTTGCACATAAACTTTTAAACACATTCAATATGTACTCACCTCCTTATCGCTTCTAAGAGCTTTCACTTTATTTCCAATTTCTTTCTCAAAAAGTGATTTAAATTCAACAAAATTGCAAAATGTTTGGTCTTTATTCTACATGAATAATATACAAAATTTCCACAATAAATCATCTACAAATATAACATAATACATGTGCTTGGAAGTGGAGGCTGTGGAGAAAGTTCCACATACATCAGAGTGGATCCTTTCAAGGACTGCATGTTCTCTACTGTCCCAATCATTGAGGTTAGATTTTGTGTACTTCCCCAAGATACACCTGTATCCTGTTGTTGTAGTGATCCTTTGGGGAGCCCTATTGTTGAACATAATTGTGAATTACAGATAAAACATGCTTCCCTAGATAGATGACAGTCTAGAACAACAGATTAAAGACTGTACGACTACCTTTCCTAACTCAGAGCAGACACACAGAAAGGATTAGAGGTTTACTTGTAATCCAAGCACTTCTAAATGGCTCCTTCTGTTGCTTCCGTTGTAGCTTCAAATTCAAGTGGTTTGTGAAAATTTCTTCCTGCAGGAAAGAACGCTAAAACAACAAAATATAGCAATAATACAAATGTCTATTCAAGTTAGTTAGCTAAATCAGTAAAGCATAAAAAATATACATCAACTAAGATCTTTCAATATGGAAAATAAAAGCCAATACAAATGCATATAGGGAAAAGTAAGTTGTATTCTTTATTGATGATAGAAGGAGAGGTTACAACCCAATGACTGATTTGAAGTGACCCTTCCAGCAACGATCCTCAGCCCCATCATAGTATAAATCTCTCCAGCAGCTATTACACAAATCTAACTCTCAATTGAAAATCCACCAGCATTTCTCTTCTCAAATTATTCCTTACCAAACACTCAAATCTGTGCTCAATTTATAGAGGATATGAAGGTTGTTTTTCAATCAATGAATTTCCAATAATAGGCAAGAAATGTTTCCAATCTTGTCGATGTCAAATGGACACTTGGATTTGAAGCTTGACACATGTGAACTCTTCTAAAAGGCACTGGCCAAGTGGAGATTCCAGAACAATGAGAATTTCGCTCCCAATGTAACCAGTGCACTCATAGATTGTGGGAAGTGCTTTACAGAGTAGCCTTGCATGGGGCTACCTGCATATGCAATGCACTTAGTCCCCTTAGAGGCAACGTTGGTGATCTCTCATATGCTATATAATAAACTTCAAACCTTGGAAACCTTTGCTTGATGAAAGTCATGCTTGATTTGTCTTTTTCTTGTCTTAGGGCATGTAGCAACTTGAAATGATAAGGAATGATAGAACCTTAGTCATTGGTCCTGGAGATGATGCCTAGTTAACCAAGTCATTGGGAATGATTCCCAAATTGACCTATAACAATTTCCCCCTAAACAATGAGGTTAAAATAATAAAAGCATTTCATTGAGATGCTTTACACTATGATGGGATGGAGATGAAGTGGAGTGGTCACCTGCATCAATATTACAATAAATTACATCATGATATATCCTCTTTGATCATGATTGCTAAAGGTAGGCATTCCCATGTTCAACACATAAACAATCTAATAACATGTACATAATTCAGAAAGTCTTCTACATTGGAATGTTGCCTAATGTAGACATGCCTACAGATATAGGCCCATGTTTGGATGACGATCTGTATGTAAGGTCATCATATAGATGATGTGTACAAAAATCCTGAAATCGCAACCCGGATGGCTAAAACTAGATCCAGGGTCTTCTTATCTCATTCACTTGATCATTCGGGTGCAAGTCTAGCTATGCGAATATGTGATTTGTCATCGAACATGGAAAGACATCGTTTGGTTACCAGCTAATGATGTGAGTTGTTAAAAAATGCGAGAGAACCACCATTAATGTCAATGGCCCTCAAGGTACTGCAGTACATTTTGTAAGGCGTGAATAGATGATTTGATTTCGAACGTCAAACAAAATCTTTCGGTCAAAGGTCCAGAAGCAAGGATCTTGTCGATGCTGTAACAAGTCTCATGGTATTGGAATCTGATGTTTCTAAGTGAACTTCCTGGATATTGATTTGTTGTCGACAGGAAGCCACCTTATTGTGAAACGGGAGTTACTGATTTCAGAGACAAGGGTATGAATTGATATAGAAATTTTTAGGGATGGTGATCAAGAGAATGAAGGTTTACGAGTATTGCAGAAGGATGACTTTATTCACCAAATGACTTCTCTTGAACATATCGGCAACACTGTGATGAGTTGGCAGCATTGACCCAAAACCGAAGTGAAGGTATGATGAAGCATAGGTGTGAATGAACCATCAAGATGATTACCCAACCCAAACAGTCACGTACATGGAGTGAAGGAAGTGTCATGTTCAAGAGCGACTTGCTACCATAAAGAAATTTTGCTCACTTTTCCCAAATTTTCCCCAATCATTTGTCGACCAGTACCTCTTTATTTTTTAACAAGCTTGAGGAGGGTAACATTTGCTTGATCTATAATTTAACCCTTCAGGTGAATAAAGTATCACTATTTAATAATTTAATGAGTCTAGCGATGAATGCAACTCGATTCTTGCCATGATTGACAAGCCCATCACTATTTTATGTTTTAACAAGATTAATAATAGTGATAGCCCAGTCCTTTTTCATATTTATAGAGTTTGAAAAAAAGAACGAAAGAAAACTCCATAAGTACTTTTTCATAAATTTGTCGCTCAGATCTGAAAAAGTGTAAAATAATATCTGAGAGAACCTCTTTGGTCATGTTTAACCAAGGTATTCCTTTTTCGTAAATAATCTATCTCAATCCGGAAAAGGGTTAAACTTATACTGAATAGATATCAATTCATTTACTTTTACGAGCTCAAAAAGACAAGTGCTTGGCAATATTTTCACATTATCGGAGTCTGAAAAGAGCTGAAAGAAGACTCCAAGGGTTCCTTTTTTGCTGTTATCGAAGCTCGAAAAAGAGATAAAAGTGCACTTCAAATCCTTTTTCATTTTTAACAAAGCTCAAAAAATAAGGAGAAAAAGTATGCTTTGTGTTCAAGTCATTCTTTGAAATAAATCCACATGACTAATCTATTCATCAGTTGTATTTCCTATTCAGAACAACATCAAATGGATTAAAAATACATGTTTCATGATAAAAAATTAATAAAACTATAGTCATAGCAATAAATTTAACTTGCAAATAATTAAATGAATATTTAAAAGTAGTTTCACTTTTCATTTTTACCATTCTATAGTTACCATTTGCATTTTGGATCTCTGAACCTGATTTTTCGCCCAAACTTCAGTTTTTGATTGCGATCATTTCTGTGGATGGATTTTGTTGCCTTTTGATCCAAGTTAGTGCCATGAACCTCCTCTTTCCTTTAGTATTCATTTAATTTCCAATTCTGCAAATTTTTAGGGTTTTAAGGCCCCTAGGGTAAATTCTACCCAAAATGAGACAACGCACCCCTGAATGTTGAAAATTGCATTGCATATCAAGTACAATGAAGTGTACTTGCATGTGCAATGCACTGTCTCTTGTCAGGGAGTGTGTTGGGCGCAGTTTAAGTTTTTGATTTTCTCATTATGCCCAAAATTGACCTAGTTTTTTGCAATGAATGGAATCTAATGGATCTTATGGTTGTGTTTCAGGTTTCCATCGAATTATAATGATGATTACATGGAGGGAAATAAAACATGAAGAATAATATATGATTTCCTTGAATGATCTAGGTACTATAAGAGCCCTAAGAGATTGTGGACTGCTTAAGTACTTGAAATTATCCGGGATGAGGCAAAAAATAAAACTCTTAGAGTTCTTAGTTCGAGCATAGGATACGACGATAGAGACATTTCATATTAAGAACCAAATGGTTCCCATAACTGTTGAGGACGTGTATTTTCTCACAGGATTGTCGAAGAGAGGTTTTCCCATTTCACTCTTAGGGTATATCGTTGGAGGAGAGACATTGAGTGATTATATTCTGCAGTATTTCTATCCAGGGGAAGAACCTAGAAAATATGGAAAAATAAACATCCGGAATGTCAGAGATTTTCCTTTGATAACTATCCTTTTCACAATCGCTAAACTTGCCAGCAACGTTAAACTACATGTGGTGAACATATTGTATATGCAGTATGCGCTAGAGTGTATGGAGCCAACAGTCTTCAGCTGGTCTGAAGCTTTTCTATCTTAGATAAAGGAACAACTGAATAAAGAAAATGGAGGAAGGAAGAATAACTCTAGCTATGGTTCTATCTTTATAGCCTTCGCCTTGGAATAGATTCCACTGATGCAGCCACAACATGTGACATTGGATATAGCTAGTCCTAGAGATCCTTGAATGCAGGGATGGGTAGAACTCATGGGTCGGCATGCAAGCCAATCGACTGTTGTGTTATCTATTGCATTATTTTCCTGGTTCTGGTGACAGATTGTTGCCATCGATGAGTATGCATACATAGGCGTCAATTTTCGAGGAGATCTAGATTTAGCATTACGAGAAGGTGCTCAGTGGGGTGCAATAGGTAAGAATGTTTTGACCTTGTTTTTTGATTTTCCTAAGGTTTATACAATGTTATTGTATTTTGATGTTTTCCCAAGACTAAAATAAATTTTTGATGTAATGCAGATGTTGGTCGTGTTCAACCAGTAGTGGAATTGAAGCGTGAAGCAAATGTGCCAGCAGATAGGGCTGTTGGGAGATCAGTCCTTCAGGACCTTGATATGGCTGAGACTCTGACTGAACTTCAGCAGCACATAGAGGGTTTTACCTTTGGGATTCCAGATTTCTAGATCGAAGAGCTTCCTATGCGACTGCAACGACACACTATTGGGGTTCCTAACCTTTGGATGTGATTACTTCGTAGGATAGCTAGATCTATAGCATGTTACCACGAGCACCACTAGTTTAATTATGAGATTTTGCATAAATTTTGAGGTTAGATGACCAATCTGTCTTGGGCACAAATTTTTTAAAAACCTATAAATATCTATCTATATGATTTCAGTGTTTTCCTATGTTTATTGTGCAATCCCGTTCAATGATGTGAATGTTTTCTTTACACATGTTGAAAATGTCTGTCTAAAACTTGATTAGCTAATGAATCAGTCAATGTGTTCAAATTTCTGGAAATGTGTTGATATTGAATAAAATCAAAATGTCTTTCCAAAAGTCGAACTCTTTGGAACAATCTAAGAAGTGTTGGATTTCTAACAGTATAAATACTAGTAAGTTGTAATACCATGAGTTGTGAGTCTAACCTTATGATTATGTGGTTAATACCAAATGAGATGGAATCAGAGAGAAGTTCGATCAACGCGCTATACTCAGTGATATTGTTCATCGATATATCAATACAGATCCCTTGAAAACTCACTAACTCGTCGTTCAGAGCGAAAATGGCCCACCCTGCAGAGGATAGATTCTGCGTACTACGACTAGCACCATCAGCATATCCAACAAATGGTTTCGAAGATTCAGACATATGCGATGAAATTTGAAGTGGATTACTAATGTCAAGAAAACTCTAAAAACAAATTAAGATAGTGAATGCAAATCAACAACATATATTTACAATAAAATACAAAAAATTACTACGCTCATGATTAAGCATAGTAATGTTTCAAATAAAACCCATTTCTAGGCTACGCCAACGGAATCCCATTGTAATCAACTAAATCATAGGCACCCTTACCAAGAACTCTTTTGACAATATAGGGGACATGCCATAATGGTTCAAACTTTCCTGTACCTATTACATCATCTTCTTGATTGTAGAGAAGGACCAAGTCACCCTCTGAGAAAATGCAAGGCTGGACATTTTTGTTGTATTGTGCCTTTATACATCTCTTATGCACTTCGTTGGCCAATTGGGCTTCACGACGCATTTCATCAAGATGGACGAGGTTAAGGAGACACACTTCTTCTTATGCGGTGTCAGGTAACAAGTCTATTGCAATTTTCAACGATGATATTTCACATTGGATTGGTAAGATAGCTTCCAGACCATACACCAATTGAAAAGGAGTAAATCAAGTCGCGTTTCTCACCTAGGTTCGATATGCCCACAAGGAGGAGTACATGATCAAATCCTAGTTCCTTTTACGAACTCCTATCATTCGTTGAATCATTCAATTAAGAATATTTTTAATAGCCTCAACTTGTCCATTTGATTGTGGATAATAAGAATTAGAATTGTCATGTGACAATCCTAGCTTGGAAGTCAATTCAAACATCATGTGGTTGCGAAAATTCTTCCCATTCAGATCTGCAACTAGAGCCTATGGGACCCCAAACCATGCAATAACATGGTTAAAGAAAAACAATGCAGTTGTTTGTCCTATGTTGTTGAATGTAGGCATTGCTTCGGCCCATTTGGTAAAATAGTTGATTGCAACAATAATATAACCATGCCCCTCAGATGAAGGAGGGTTATAGGTAATGAAGTCAATACCCCATTTCATAAATGGTCCAACAGAGACAACAGGGTGCGTTGGCTCTGGCGGTTTGCGGATTTTACGATAAAAAATCTAGCATGTATGACAACTTCTGACTGCGAGGATGCAATCTCGAAAAAATAGTAGGCCAAAAGTAACCGACACATAGTATCTTTTGCGCGGTAGCATATCTAGATAAATTTCCACCACAAGCCCCAACATGACAATCATTTAACACTTTTTCGGCCTCATTATGAGTGAGACACCTCGTTAAAATGGTATCAACACCATGATGATAAAGTGTATCGCCGATGATCAGATAATATTTGGCTTGGTATCGAATACGTCGATGTTTAGAGTGAGAGGTATTAGGTGAAAAATTTTGGGTTTGGAGATAAATGATGAAATCCCCATACCAATGATCAGATGATCTGTAATATCCCAAAATAGGGAATTTCTACAGCAATGAGAATATCTTAAGATATTCTAAAGTTGGAGCCAAAAAAATATGTAAACACAACAATGGAGTAGCAGTGATAAATCAAATCATATAATGTGAGAAGAACTCATAGCCATATTATTAAGTTACAGCAGAAAAATGTATACATGATCTTGAGGAAAGAGCTACTCAAGATAGGAAAAATTAGCCTCAAAAAACAAGTACATAAAATATGACAACACACTGCTACAAAAGAGTGCCCAAGGCAATGAAAACACAGTTTTATTAGAGGAACTGCTGTCAGGAAGTGTCAATACACAAATATAACAATTTACAGCTCATACAATGTGGGGAGTAAAGATATAAACCCCCAAAACACAATTCCAAGACAATCCTGGAAGGATTTCCTGAAATCTACAAAATGGAAAAATGCTGGAGTAGCAGGGCTGAGTAACAGTTGAAACTCTAGAACTAGATGGAGATGGATGTAGATGATTTACAAGTTGAATAGAACTCCTCCAATGGATATTCCAAGTGAAATTTTTATCCTAACACTGAATATCTCATCCTCCAAACAATCTGCAAAACCCCCACTTCAAATGCTGACTGGAAATAACGCAGACACTGAGGGATACTGTGCTGTAGATGAAAGGGAATGGGTTGGCCCAATACCAAAATCTGAAATAAGCTCTGAAACCTTCCTCACTAACCTCCGAAAGGAATGGAAGCTCCCTCCTCTTAAAAATAGATCGGGAAATGGTGTTGTGGGACCTCCACTGTAACACCCTGCAACACAATGTTATACTTTAGCAGAAATAACGTTGTAGCTGAAGGAGGTGGCTTGGCCTTGAGCCTGAATGTGGAGAATTAAGTACAGGATCCTTCAAGAGGCCTCTCTTGGAAGGAGAAGGATTCCTAAACAAGAGATCCTTGTGATAAACAACACTGCAACTCTGCTAAATAGTAGGAGATTTCACAAGAGTCTAAACAGGCCATAAAATTAATAATACATAACATGAATAACAATGGTTGCCTTGCCCTCATTTTAAACAAGTAAAAGCTCTCCCCTCATGGGCCCCACTCCTTAGGGTTTCCTCCACCAAGGAAACTTCCTCCCATTCACACTATGTTGTCTGTCCAAGTGGTCTCCACCTCTTATCCCAGTACTGTTGACTTGGTCAAACTTGACCTTGTCCTCATGCAAATGTCCTCTTTCACACTTGAGGGTATGAAATCCAGCTCTTATGAATATCCCTTTTCATATTATGAGGGATTTTATTCATTCTTCTACAATGTATGGGCATCCTTACCCATTTATTTACCTCCTATGTGTAAACATCAAAATTTAATATTCCATTTAGCTATGTGCTAAAGTGGGAATATTACAGTCCTCCTCTCCCAAATGTTTCTTGTCCTCAAGAAACTGCAAGGATAAAACTGAGGGGCCTTCTTGGGGCATGAGGTTTGATAGGAATTGGGATCTACCATCCCCATATGAAGCTCCCATCCCTAAGCAATCATCCATAAAAAATGAGTTACCTCCCAACATGGAAACTCCTGAAAATGCTCCTCCACCTTGAGCTCCTGAAGTATAGGTGGGCTGAAAATCTGATCATGGTAGACACAATAGCCTACCCTACGCTGTCCTCATCTCCACTTAAGATAAGTGTAGAGTATCTGTTGATCCTGGGCTGCAATAACGTTTCCCTCAAGTAGCAAGAAGGAGACTAAATCCTCAAGGATCTCTTCCCCAACGTTATGAAACATGTTGGCCCAAATCATCTCATATGTGATGAGTTGGAATTCACTGTCATATGGCATCCAATCAAACATATGGCTCACCTCAAATGGAAACAAGTGTTCTGCTGTAGTGGCCACATATTCTGTCATGCTCCCCTCAGAACATGCAATGCAAACAATGTGGGAAATCTCTCTCCCAAGGGACACATCCAACCAATGTGCCACTCCCCCAATCATGCTCCCAATAAAAAGAATAAGAAGAACAACATAAGGAACTACAATGAGAATCATGCTAGCTTCCATATGAAGCAAGGGAGAAGGAAAATGGTCCCTAAAATGTAGCCAACGTAGTTTGACTCTCAACTGCAATAGAAAATGAAATGATGGGTGGCCTCCCCACCATTTGCTTGCTACCCCAATCTCATCACAAATTTGGAGAAAGTGTATGGTGTATGGTGCAAAGTGAGCATGCTTTGCAAAAGTTAGAGCCTCCCCAAGTCCTCCTAGGGAATGACCATGACCAACACTGATTATGACCTCAAGTAGACCATGAGATCTAGAAGGAAGAATGCTCCTTCCTTGAGCAATATCTTTCACATATATGTTTCAGGGCTGCATATATACATAATACAAATCATTATTCAAACAAACAATACCCTTACCACATGTTTTACCCATGCAAATGGAGTGCCTCATTGATGAGTCTCCACTCATCCTCCATAGTGACGATGCTGATAATCTATCATGAAGATCATCTGTCATATGGTCATCCTCCTCTTTGACATCTCCCATGCCAAAAATGCAAGTTGGAAGGTTGCTATCCTTCCCATGCTGCTTCTGCCACAACACAGAATCTAAAATGAGAGTGGGTAAAGATGATGTTGAGAGAATTCCTCTCTCTTCCTTGAGTCTACCCAAGACTCTCAGCGCTGTATAATGACCTCCCAAGGTCTCCAATCCTCTGAAATAAATGAATGGTGCCTCAAATTGTGAAGCATCTCTCATCTTCTGCTAATATGGTGGTCTCCTTGGTGAAATGTCTCCATGCAATGAGCCATCATCATCAAGAGTAGACTGCATATATGAATGGACAGAATTTTCCCTGCTCTCACTGCACAATCCAGTCTCCCTCTTGGTTGCATCAACCTCATGAAATAGACAGGGATGTGTGCTTCTCATCACATGATGCTGGTCATCCTCCCTATCTCCTCCTTGTATCTCCATAGGTTCACACTCTATCATCAATGGCACATGTAAGTCATGAGTGTTGCCTTGATCTCCACATGTGAGATCCTAGGGAATTCCTTGCAATGATACAAGAATCCCTCTAGTTGGAGCAAGAGCTCCTCCATCCTTTGCATGAGGTGCTAGATCAACTCTAGATATGGCAGTGTTGTTGCCCTCAGCCTCCTCAACATGAATGGGAAACCTCCCAATGATTGGATCCTCCTTTGAAAAAGGGATATCCATGCCTTCTTGTGCCAACAAACAACATAAAGTTCTCGCCTCTAGAAAATTATGATGCAAGTTATCAGCCTCTTCCATGGTTTTCTGAAGTGTTCTTGGTTCTATGGTTTCCTCCATCACATGTAAGGCCTTTGTTTGTTTAGATTTGTTTTGCTTCATCACATGTGTTTTAGAAATTTCCTTATCAAACTTTTCCACCACTGTTTTAATGAACCTTTCATAGGAAGAAGTATTTGCATTATTTAAAGTAAAAGACTCAAATATCCACCATGCATAGGCCTTACCTCCAAAATGGAGCGTTGCTACTCTGATGGCTTCATCTTCAGAAATTTTGTGCTGCTGCAGAAAGGTATCTAGCTCTTCCACCTAAGCCCTGACTGAACATGTAGGTGAACTATCAAAGGTAGATAGAAGAAATATATCCACATTAGACTGCTTTCTCCTCCTTACCTCAATCTTGCAAAACTCTAGGAAAGTGATATGATCTCTAAACTTCTGAGTTTGAGATTCATATTCATGCAAGAAACCACTAAGAGTTCCCCTCTTAGGCATTCTTTCTTCCTCCTTTTCTCTCATGGAAAAGCTGGGAATGTGACTACATTGTGCATCATAGGGTGTGGCTGCAGGATCACACTCCCCATAATAAAATCTAGAGTTTGACTCAGTTTCAAACCCTCTTGGAGATTTTGTATACATCTCCCTTCTTATCTTCTTGAAATCTTCATGAATGCTCTGTATAGATTTAGGAAGAAGCTTTGAATGCCTCTCCTCCTTCTGTCCTCCAAATAATGGAGTCTTCATCTTCTCTTTTCTTGATGGCATCATGGCTGAGTTCCATAGGCTAAGCCAAGATTATGCTCTGATACTATTGTAATATCCCAAAATAGGGAATTTCTACAACAATGAGAATATATTAAGATATTCTAAAGTTGGAGCTACAACAATATGTAAACACAAAAACGGAGTAGAAGTAATAAATAAAATCATAGAATGCGAGAAGAACTCATAGCCATCTTATTAAGTTACAGCAGCAAAACATATACATGATCTTGAGGAAAGAGCTACTCAAGATAGGCAAAATCAACCTCAAGAAACAAGTACATAAAATATGAAACACACTACTACACAAGAGTGCCCAAGGCTATGACAACGCAATTTTATTAGAGGAACTACTGTTGTGAAGTGTCAATACACAAATATAACAATTTACAGCTCATACAATGTAGGGAGAAAATATATAAATCCCCAAAACACAATTCCAATACAATCTTGGAAGGATTTCCTAAAATCTGCAAAATGGAAAAATGTCGGAGTAGCAACTGCAACTCTAGAACTGGATGGAGATGGATGTATATGATGTACAAGATGAATAGACCTCTTCCAATGAATCTTCTAAGTGAAAGGCTGATCCTAACACGAAAGTCTCACCCTCCAAACAATCTGCAAAACCCCCAGTGCAAATGCTCACTGGAAATAATGCAGTCACTGAGGGATACTACGATGTAGATGAAAGGAATGGTTTGGCCCAATGCCAAAATCTTCAATAAGCTCTAAAACCTTCCTCACTAACCTCCCAAAGGAATGGAAGCTCCCTCCTCTGAAAAATAGCTCCGGAAATGGTGTTGTGGGACCTCCACTACAACACCCTACAACACAATGTTATACTTTAGTAGAAATAATGTTGTAGCTAAAAGAGGTGGCTTGGCCTTGAGCCTGGATGTGGAGAATGAAGTACAAGATACTTCAAGAGGCCTCTCTTGGAAGGATAAGGATTCCTAAACAGGAGATCCTTGTAGACAACACTGCAACTCTACTAAACAGCAGGAGATTTCATAAGAGTCTAAACAGACCATAAAATCAAGAATACATAACATGAATAACAATGGTTGCCTTGCCCTCATTTTAAACAAGTAAAAGATCTCCCCTCATGGGTCCCACTCCTTAGGGTTTCCTCCACCAAGGAAACTTCCTCCCATCCACACTGCGCTATCTCTCCAAGTGGTCTCCACCTCTTATCCCAGTGTCGTTCACTTGGTCAAACTTGACCTTGTCCTCATACAAATGTCCTCTTTCACTCTTGAGGGTATGAAATCCAGCTTTTATGAATATCCCTTTTCATATTAAGAGGGATTTTATTCATTCTTATTCAATGTATGGGCCTCCTTACCCATTTATTTACCTCTTATGTGTAAACAACAAAATTTAATATTCCATTTAGCTGTGTGCTAAAGTGGGAATATTACATGATCCGATCAGAAATAGAGACTCGTCTGGAATTGATGGTTTCGATGTAGTTTCAGTACTATTAGAGGGAAGGTCACAGAGAAGCTTAGACAAAACTAAAGATTTCTTTGACTTGGATTCGATAAATTCCAAATCAAATTCCTGCAAAATTACAATCCATTTTGAATATTCCCCCCCCCACCCCCACCCCCAAATTGACGTGATAAGATATAATTCATGGGGTTGCAATATGAAACAATTGCTGTTTTTTAGAGTAGGATATAATGGCGAAATATTTGGACAGCTTGAACAACTTCCAAGGCAATATTTTCTACGTACGAGTACTTAACTTCCGTATCATTGAGATTGCGACTCAAATAATAGATCGGATGTTCAATTAAGTCTTCTACTTGGACCAATACCATAGCAATGGTCATTTTGGCCATGGCGATATATAGGAAATAATAATTTTGATAATTAGGGGGATACATTAATTATGATCAGACAAGAGTGTCCTTGACAGCATCAAAAGAATCTTGCGCAACTTGGTCCCAATGGAAGGGAACCCCCTTTGTCAAGAGTTGAGTAAATCCTTTAGCCATTTTGGCATAATTTGGAATGAACCTCCTTAGGAAGTTAGCCTTTCCTTGAAGTTTCTGTATCTGAAGTAAGTTTGACGGCACAGGAAAATCAAGAATGGCCTGAACCGTCAAAGGGTCGATTCTAAATCCTTCTATTGAGACTACGAATCCAAGAAAATGACTAGAACCAACACAAAACACACATTCATGTGGATTGAGGCATATTTTTTAGTGGCGTCAGCGTAAGAAAATGGCTCTCGAATGCATCAGGTTATCAGTCTGATTTCGTGAATGTGCTCGTAAATCATCTAGATACAGTTGAACAATGTGCTTGATGTCATTGAAAGCATAATTCATTGCTCTCTGAAAAGTTTCCCCAGCATTCTTTAAACCAAACGGAAGTTTCCTATAAGAGAATGTGCCCTAGGGATAGATGAATGATGTCTTATGTTGATCATCTGGGTGGATATTGATTTGATTGTAGCTGGAAAATCCATCCATGAACGAAAAGATCTCGCATCCAGAAAAATCATCAATAATCTGGTCGATAAAGGGAGAAGGATAGTTGTCTTTTGGACAAGCATGATTAACATCCCTATAATCGATGCACACTCTAATTGTTCCTTGTTTTTTTCATGACAAGAACGATATTGGAAACCCATTGAGTTAGTGGAATAGGGTAAATGAAACCAACACGCAACAGTTTTCAACTTCTTCTTTGATGGAAGCGGTTTTCTTTGGATGAATAGGATGAAGCCGTTGACACACCGGTTTGACATCAGGATACATATTAATAGTGTGTTCAACTATACTAGTATCTATGTCTAGAATTTCCTCATAATACCAAGCAAATACATCACAAAATTCATGAAATAGAGAGCGATATGATTCGAGTTCTAATGGAGAAAAAGATACAATGACATGAATATTATCTATAATGCTAGGTTTGGTCGAATTATTGATAGAAATCATTTATTCAATATTTGAAAGAATTTACTCGGAATTGATTGCATTAATGGTAAAATAATTCGAAAATAAATTTTTGATGGATGGGTGATATAGTTCACTTAGATTATTTTCTTCATAATCAGGAATATGGGAACGATGATGATAATATTCCCATGGTTCTCCTTCTAACATCATGGCTTCCAAAATATTCTCATCTATCAAGAACATTGAGGAAAATGGATCAGATGGAGTACCAAAATCTAAGGAAAGATCAACCCAAACACTCGGTGACGCTAATTTCAGATTTGCTTCCCAAGCCAAATAGATTGATTGCTATGCTAGCTCAATAGGGCTGGGCAGCAGAAACTCATCCAACCTAGAAATATCAGAATCACCCGTACTCTCCCTTAATCGAGATAGAGTGGAAGAAATAATGTAGCAGGTCTCTATACTTGCAATTTCTGTCGATGTCGCGGGCAGCAGTAATGCAAAGGTTCCCATGAGAGTGGAATCTGATGCAGGAGCATCAAGGCCATTTTTCATTT